>SMMW01000013.1:472500-720000 GCA_004794655.1 Marisa cornuarietis | reverse complement strand
TATATGTGGCACTTCTTCACAGGATTTATTCTCGGCAGGTTTCTTCCGGAAATATAGTTCCCCTCATAATGATGATGATGTCGATTTATATTGCGCAGGTATCCATTCAATAGAATGCTCATCGTGCAGCAAAAACAGAAGAGAAGATAAAATAAAACAACAGGAAAGTAAAAAATAATAAAAACAGAAATGGTGCTAGGTTGTATAAGTCTGTCTTAAGTAAACAAATGAGTCTTCAGTCTTTTCCGAATCGTGGTTGCTGAAGTGAGGGTGGAGAGTGGCGATGGCAGAGCATTCCACAGCTTAGGTGCCGCGTTTTGAAGGCCCTGGCTCCAGTGCGCTTCTTGTTTGTGTCTTCCACTGTAGGGAGACAGAAGCGTGACTGGGAGTCAGAGCGCAGACCACCTGACGGCTGGTAAGGAGGAACTATCTCTTGCAAATAGTCAGGAGCAGTTTTAAACATGCAGGACTGAGCAATCGAAAGCACTTTGTGGTCAATGGGCTTGTTCACTGTAGGATAGGGGTGATGTGCACAGTGGACGACTTTGCACGGGTGACAATCCTGGCGGCTGTGTTTTTTAACTATTTGGAGTCGATCCAACTGCGTAGCAAGTATACCCCACAATGCACTATTACAGTAGTCTTGATATGATGGTAGCCACAGCAAGTGAGTTGGCAGCAGCCTGAGTCAGCATGGGCCGTAGTCTACCTAAAGTCCTCAAAAAGTAGTAGGATTTTGCCACAACAGAACTAACATGGTTACACATGGAGAGCTCTACATCAATAAACAGCCCTAGGTCCCGTACACAATCAGCAAAGGCTATGGAGGCGTCACCGACTTGCACATCACTAATGCCAATCTGCTCCCTTCTGCTCCCCCGCCCACCACCGTTCGGTCCTTCTCATACTAACAACGCGAGATCACCTCTAGGTGGAAGCCCTAAACCTATCAATTAAACCAACCAAACGATTACTACAACGGGGAGATTAATTCTGCGAGAGTTGAAAATGTCGTTTACACTGACAGATATGAACGGACCGAACTAGAGGTTGGGGGTTCCAGTCACCATCGGAGACACCGCAAATGGCGGCGACGGGCTGGTCACGTGACCCTGGCTGGTCAAACCGGCTTACCAGACCGCATGGCGTGTCGGCGGCGCCAGCCTCTGGCCCCCGTAGGGGCTCGTGACCCTGATCAAGCCGGTCCGCCTGGACTCTCGCGTGCCGATCTGTCGCTGGCACCACAACACACCGAGGCGACGAAGTGACGCCCCTTTGGCCGAGGGTCGGGATCGAACCCCTTTCCTGCCACCATCCCCGAGCCTCATCCGCTGTAAACGCACAGCTTCGCGCTCGTCTATCAGGTTTGGAGCGTGGTGGGTGGTGGGTGGTCGGTTGGGGGGGGGGTAGAGGAAGAGAAAGTGTTGTCCAGACAAGGGGATTGCAGCACCACCAGTCCCGAGCTAAATAATTATAGAGGGCGCTGTTCTGCGTGAGGAGACATTGGTTCACGTTCCTGCTGATCTCTAGAGACAGAAGCACAAGCGGAAAATGGAAACTAGACATGTAGAGACAGAGACAAGGGAGACATGTAGACAGAGACGTAAATATAGGAGCCGGGAGTGCACGAGCACACGTCTACATGCATCTGCGTATCAGTTGATTCATCTACAAAACATTGTACGATAAACACCAGTTGCGCACATCAGAAATGACAGAACTCGGGCTACACAGTTATAAATATCGCAGATCAAGCAGTGAGTCGACACCACTGAATAAAATGTGAAACCAAGAAGTTTATTTTTTTTAAAAACTCCACTGTATTCAACACAAACAATATAACGTTGGCAAAACAAAGAATTTACATAGCAAATTTTCATACACTGTGATGTTCAGTTAGCAATTTGTATGACTTCGTGCCAACGGGGGAATGTTTTGTATTGTTGGGATGGTTTTCTCCAATAGGACGCTTTTTGTGGATGCTGTATGTTACCACACACACACACACACACACACACACACACACACACACACACACACACACACACACACACACACACACTGTCTTCGGTGAGTAAAGTGTTAGAGATTCCAGTTAGGTAGGAGTCAGGTTTTTGTGAGGGCGCTGAAGATCTTCTCTTCCTCACTACGTTGTCTTTCAAGTGTTTATCGAAAGGCTGAGGTGGGAGGAATGAGGGTGGGGATGGGGAGAACGATGCGTTGCACTGGTATCGAACCGGCTGCCGTGCGGGCTTTCAGGTTTGAACGCCGTTGCTCTAACTACTAATCCGCTTTCCCAAATCCGACTCACAGATCCTCACTGACTTGACGACAAGCAAATTTTTTTACCACCGAGACATCGGGCCGCTCCTTTCAACACCACTACTCTCTGGCTGCGAGATACGGCGGGCGTTTGCGAGATTTCGGGATCACAAGAAGCACCCAGGGGGTGGAAGAGGGTGAGTGGTGGCCACGCTTTTCTATCATCAGAATTAGAGCCGAAAATAGAACCAGCGAGCTGTAAACCTCGCCTGCAAGGTCCAGGAGATTTACAAGCTTTCCATCCTTTGATCATGCTCTGAACGATTGGCCGTATCCGGACGCCCTCCTCACTCCTACCAACCTCGGTCCTTTTTGGTAAATATGTCCATGTAGGTATTATAGATTAACGCTGCAGTGCTCCAGATATATGCGTCATAAAGAAGCTGAGGAAGTTTGCAGTATCTAAACTCAACATTCCATCGTAAGTTCTGAATATCCACAGATGGAGGAAGTAATATTTGCCATGTATTTTTTTTCTTAAATACTGGCTCATCTTTCATCGCGTATGATACGAAACATTCCATACTCTTTTCATCTACTTAATTAAGTGGTACAAACTCACCTACTTGATGACAAGCGAGAGGTTTTACCACTGAGCCACCGTGGCTCCCATTTCACTGTCGTCGGCTGCGACTAGAGTACAATCTATAGCTGAAATGAAGATGATGAAGAAAAAAAAAAGATGATGATACAAAGAGGAGGAAAAACGTTAGTGTATTGTTTATTTGTGATGTAAAGCCTCGAATATGAGCAAGGTATCGAAGCTTTATTTTACTGGTCCCAGAATATCGTGGAGACATGACCAGGAATTAAAACTACTTCCAAGGTCTGTTCCGCTCTCTCTCTCTCCCTCAATCGTTGTTTTGTTTTTGCGGTTTTTTTTGCGACGCTCTGAGAAAGCTATAAACCCAAAGCCAGGGCAGAAGCAGGTGGGCTTTTCAAAAGGCCCACAAAACAACGAGGGCGCCTTTGAAGTTGGCAAGTGAGCCGGCGGTCCGTGCGTGCCTATAAATCTCGCTTCCTTTTGGTTACAAAAATAATAATATGTAAAAATAAAAAAAATTCGCAAAAAGCAGCTCTTCAACTGACAGCTACAGATTTCCAATCTTGCGCACAGCTTTCACTACCCTTCTTGAAACCATTGGAAGAGCTTTGTGAGACTGACAATTTTTTTTTAGAGACAAAAGAAGAAAATTAAGATAGTTTGGATACTCACATTTTAAGCTTGTCAGGTTGATGCTGTGTCAAAATAATCCAAGTCTTGATAAGAAATTTGTCACATGGCATGAAGGATTTTATTTTTAAAAATTGACTTGTCGTCCTGCACTGTTTCATAGTGATTTATTTTTTGACATCTTGCAGAGTATCAGAGTTTTAATATGGACTCCTGTTTCTTTGACAGTAACAGTATTTGACATTCTAATATGTTTTATACGGTCAGGGTATATGTTTCCTAATGTCATTGTATTTAATGTTCTGTGTTTGATATAGTCAGTATATATGATGTCCTATTTTACAATGATATTGCATTTTAAGGTCCTAACATATTAATCTTCTCTCACATACCTACATACGCACGCACACACCCACTTAATACATAGATAGATACATATATGCATCCACACAAATAAACAAAATGATCTGTCACTAATTCTCTCTTCATCCTCCTGTGGCAGAGTCTAGGGGAAAAGGAGGATTTTGGTAATCATCTACGCACTAATAATGGAGTAATAATGATGATGTTGTTAGAAAGAATAAATAAACGAACTGATGAGGAGAAGTGGGGGGGGGGTGGAAACAGGAGGAAAGAAGATTGGAGAGTGTCCGGGTGTCGAAAGGATGGGAAGTGTGCTTAAGTGGACTTTTGTGTAGATGTGGTCTGTGACTTTCTGTGTGGGATTTAAAAACGTTTTTTTCACCTCGTGGAATCTACTATTGTTGCACCTAGAAGGTAGAAGAAATGAAAATTATGTTAACCTTGTCAAACGACAGAACACGTCTTTTAAGAGGAGGGGCAATGGAGAGAGAGAGAGAATGAAGCGAAAGAGATGAACAGGAAGGAAGGATGGAAAGTTTAAGTGTGTGTGTGTGTGTGTGTGTGTGTGTGTGTATGTGAGTAGTGTGTGTTTGTTGAGATAGAGATATGTGAAAAAAGAGTTTATCAAGTTTTCCTTTTAATGTCAATGTGAATTTTATTCTAAAACTAATCTTAAAAATGTATTTAATTTCTATGTAAAACATTGCTTCCAAAATATATGTAGCTTAAATTCATTTTTATCCAAATTCTTAACCTCCATAGATTTCCTGGACAAGGGGAAAGAGAGAAATAGGAGAGAGAGAGGGGGGAGACTAAGAGGGGGCGTGTTACTTGACTGGGTCTCCCTGTGAATGAAGAAATATTGCGATGCCTGGCTTGAAGTGAGGGCGCCAGTGAGATGGGACATAAAGGGAGATAACTACCAGCTCCGGCACTGTACACGATCAGTCGCACACCATCGATAAACCTGATCACAGAGAGGAGCTGGGGCCACCTGACTTTCCTGCAAGATCAGTAGTTCGAGGGTCTGGCATCTAGCACTGGAGGACACAACACACAAACACACACACACACACACACACACACACACACACCGGACACACTGACAAACATTACTGGAACACACACACACACACACACACACGTCTGTTAAGATTGCAACAAAGAAGACTGTCCAAGACAAAGCCAATTTAATGTTATTAATGCTTCATAAACAGAACAATTAAAGATGGTTGCATTTTATTATATGTCTGAATAAATTTGGTTTAGGTATGGTGTGGGAATGCCAGAGATGATTAAATTCATCACCAACACTACTGTTACTACTACTGTTGCTCTTGTTTGAGCTGCTCCTTTTGTCCTGATGCAGATGAACTGAACAGCATGTTCTGCTTGTATGGCCAAAATATGTTGATCTTCGTAAACACTTTCTCTCTAAAAGTATTTTAAGCACCTTCCACTTTTCTTTTCACCATTTTGATGTCCGATACGAGAATACTAATTACCCTAGGTATTGCCTCCTTCATTTAAAAAAAAAGCATTAGAAATAAGGAAACGCTATAGTAAAATTGATTGAAGACCTTTTCATTTCGGAATCCTATATTCCGTTTAGAAATGTAAGTTCATGTAAGTTCCCTACATGATGTAAGAAGACTAATGGTTTGATATTAGTGTTTGTACCTGTGTATAAACATTATTGTATGGTGACTATTCTGTTGATACATACCTGTATTTATACCGTGTGTATAAATGCATCAGTGAAATTCTAGTGGTGAGAGTGCTGATTATAGGCAGTATATCAATTATAATGTTTTTCCCCACAATGAGGTTGGGCCAGAAACCTCAATCATTAAAGAATATCGTGTATATATATATATAGATCTCACACACATAATAGTATAAACACTGTAAGGTAAATAATGTAAAAATATACACACATAACTGTTGTACACTTAGACACACACACACACACACACACACACACACACACACACACACACACACACACACACACACACACACACACACGTAAGCTTATGCGCGACAGAAAAACAGAAAAAAAGAGGAGATGAAGAAGGGAGCTAGAGTTTCCTCTGACAAATAAATGTTCCGTCCTCCGCATAAAAAAATTACCTACTGCAGCTCTCAGCAATTAGGTAAGCTGACTCGGTCGGAGCCGCTGCTGCCTTTGCAGAAAACAACAACAACTTAATCTCTTTCGCTCTCTCTCTCTTTCTCTCTTTCTCTCCCTTTTTCTATTATATCTTTCTCGATATGCGCACGTGCGTTGCTCGATGGGCCTAGACAACAGTTCGTCAACAGATTTGGTCTCTTTTGCCAGTACATTTAAATTTGGATACTCGATCCCATTGAGATTTTGTCTAGTCACGTGATTGCGTATGAAGAGGCAGTCAGAGGTCAGAGGTAAAGACTATGTTTTTCACAGCGTACACATGTACCCACTTGTGTCGGTGAACAATGTCTCCCTCTCCCATCCAGGGTACCAAACGACCGTTCACCGCCTACCTGCAGTTCTATGCACATTCACATTGACCTCTGCCGTGGAAAGTGTAAACCCTGTAATCAGCTATTGGGTAGGAATGGGAAATTAAACAAATGATTAAAAGGTCGCAGGGAAGTGATGTGATACAGCCCTTACTGATCACGGGATCATCTTTTGTGAAGGGGTGGGGATGCCAATCTCCAAATCCTCTCCTTCGCTTCCTTGCTCTCTCTCTCTCTCTCAGGTACCCATTCAAAAAAAGGGGGTAAACATCGCTAGTGTGCATACCTCGTTTGTTTGTTTGTTTGTTTGTTTTTTTGGAAGCCGAACGCTAACCACCATTTTAGCCACTACCCCTAAATTATATCCTACTGCTTCATATTCGTTTTTGTTATCTTTTGTCCAGCGTTTCTTCTTTCTTCAGCGGATCTTGGTGTGTAAAGATAGAGCTTTGGAGTTCCAGATAGGTCGTAGGGTGTGGAATGCAAGCCTGGCTTTGTTTGTTCGGCTTCTTGCATCCTCATCTGAACCTCCATTTTTGCTGACTATGCTGCCAAGGTAGGTGAAACGGTCAGACTCTGTAATGCATTCCCCATGCAGTTGTAGTGGGGCTTCTTGCTTGTTGTTGACCCGCATTACTTCCGTCTTCTTGATGTTGATGGTCAGGCCCGTCATTGCTGCTTCTTCTGCGAGCCGAGTGAGCTTTGTTTGTGCGTGTTGTTGTTTGTGGGACAGCAGGCTGATGTCGTCTGCAAAGTCGAGGTCTTCAAGTTGCCTGGCGAAGGTCCACTGAATGCCCGTGTTACTGTTAGAGGTTGTTCTTCTCATGATCCAGTCTATGACGATCAGGAAGATTGTCGGTGAGAGCATACATCCTTGCCTCACTCCAGTCCTCACTGTGAAGGGGTCAGTCAGCTTTCCATTGTGGATCACCTGGCATTTCGAGTCCTCATACAGCTGTTGGATGATGGCAATAAACTTTGGTGGAAATCCGTAGTGCTGCATCAGTTTCCAGATGGTTTCCCTGTCTACGGAGTCAAAGGCTTTCTCAAAATCCACAAAGGTTATGTATAGTGGTGCCTGCCATTCAATGGACTGTTCAATAATATTTCGTAGTGTAGCGATTTGGTCTATGCATGATTTTCCCTGCCGAAAGCCTGCCTGTTCTTGCCGCAGTCTCTTGTCTAGGGCATTTTTTAGTCTCTCCAGGATGATTCTGGTCAGCACCTTGCTAGGAGTGGACAACAGCATAATCCCACGCCAATTGCTGCACTGTGTAAGGTCGCCTTTTTTGGGTAGCTTTACTAGGTAGCCAAGCTTCCAGTCTGCTGGAACTTGTTCCTGTTCCCAAATTTTCTTCAGCAGTGGGTGTAACATCTCTGCTGCGGCTGTTGGATCTGCCTTTAGTGCTTCAGCAGGAATGCCATCTGGGCCTGCCGCCTTGCCAGACTTCAAGGACTTGATGGCTTTGATTATTTCTGCCTTGGTTGGTGGGCTGGTGTTTACTTGAAGCTGTTCGGCAGCTGGGGGAATGTCCAAGGTGGTTGTTGGTGATGGTCGGTTAAGTATTTCATCAAAATGTTCCACCCAGCTGGGCGGAATCGCAATCAAGTTTTCTGAGTAGTTTGAAATATCTTAATTGCTGGCCCAGTAGCTGATTAGATATTCTGGGGACAATGTAAATTGTTTTTAGGTTGTTAAACGTATAAACTAAACAAATGAACTTCTGTTGTTATAACTGTACACTATACGTTAGTTATTATATTTACGTTCTTGTTAAAAAAAACAAATCCCAGAAAAAAGGTTGAAATGTACAATACTATCTCAATATTTCAAAAATTGTCCACATAATTTGTACAGTCGTTGAACAGGAAGATGGGCCAAAACTTTGTAAAAAGAAATACAGCCTGGCTTGTTGTGAAATAAAAATAGTTCGTGGCTCTCTTAATGATTATGAGGTACATTTGAATGTCAGGGACGTAAGGTTTCTGGGTGTGGGGATTATGTACAGCCTGATTTCCCTCCAGTTTGCGTCCTGTAATAGTGGGGCCCTTCTGATGTCTGTCTCCGTCAGATCAGGCACCAGCGTACTTCTAAAGAAAACTACTGCGGTCTGATTAATAGCCCTATCTTCTTGGCAGGGCGGAAACTCCCCAAGAAAAAAAGACCATTTAAATGCCTTTCAGCAGACGTTTTGCGTCTGGAAAAAAATCGGATCGAAATGGGAAAGATTGCGTTATACGATTCCGGCTTAGAGGAGGTGCGACGGGTTGGCTGCACATCGTCTGGACTGCAACAATTTCACCAGAACCATCACGAACATCAGGGAAAATATAGAGTGCAGCCAAACTAACGCACAACAGACCATCGATGACATGCAGAATAATAAGGTAGTACAGTGACTTCTGCAGCACAGGCGTTGTAAATAAACAAATAAATAAATTATTGGACATTTCCCCTCACGCACCCACAGAGAGCACGGCATCCGCGATACACAGTTCAGTCCTGGCGGAGGGCTGACAAATTTTTCTGAGGATGCAGGACGGCAGCGTGTGCATGATTTCGCTGAAGCAACGGCTTGAAACCAGCAGAGCTGCAATGTTAAAAAAAAAAACAACAACTATCCTCTCATGATCAGGAGATTTCCCCACATCATGTCCATGAGCACGTGACCATGCGGTCATGTCCGTTGTCTTTACCAGGATGCTGTGATTCAGCGTCTAGTCTACTGTTACCAGGCAGCGTTCGCCTGCAATTAAAATTAACGCCTTCACTTCCATGAAGGGGGCAGTTAGAGGTAACATAATAGCTTTGACCTTATAGCCAGTTAGAATTAACGGAATAACTTTGACCTTAGGGGTAAATATAAGAAACCTAATAACCTAGCTCGGACGGCCTATAGGAAATAATGTATTGGCCTTGACCTGACGGTCAATTAAAATCAGCACAGTACTCTTAACCTGTTGGCCTGTTACATGTAACAGAGTAGCATTGACCTGCAAGGTCAGCTTTCTTTGTAATTTTGATAACTTACTTTTTTCAATGTCTCACATCAGTCACTGCTCTTCATCAAGACACTTCAAATACTGATGAATGGGGGCCAGAGACTTGAACAGGGCGAAAAAGCGAGGCAAGTCTCGTTAAATAAAGAATTGGACTATATAGTGAACGATGTCGTGAATTTAATGCGGAATTTGTTAAAGTTACCACAGTTTGATGTTTGGGTGAGACATAACAGATTCATAGATAGTAATGGTGAACAGCAGCCAATCTCTACAATCATACAAAATAATAAAAACAGTAGAGAAATATATTCCTTGTCTATCAGAGTTCGCTGAAAGTGAAATCATTAATTGTTTGCGTTCTGAAACGGGCTTAGCTAGTCAAAGAGAAGTTTAGAATGAGAATAAATCAAAGGTTGGCAAATTCACGTTTGACTACCCAGTTCAGACTGTTGACAGTAGTAAAGAAATATGATGGGGCATCAGTAAATAAGAAAGATATCTATGCGTCTTCAGTTTCTCTAAAATTATTTTTTTCACTATATTCTTCTGTAATCACAGTCAAACTTGCGAGAATGGTTTCGTTTTTAAATCCTAGAATAATCTGATAAGATGCACAAACGAGTCTTTGTTTCATTGAAATCATGGACAACCGGGTGAACTGGAAGAATGACTTATCCTGGAAAAAGTCCAGGGTAGCACGAGTATACTATCAGTTATAATTTAATACAAGGATCTTGATAGATGAGCATTCAAAGTGTATCCAACTACATTTTTTTTAATCGAAGGGCCTTCATCAGTAGTCATCGCAATCTCCTCAATAAGTCTGGCGATATCGTTTTACCAAATCTAGGAAAGACTTCTTGGGAGTTTTCTTTCATAATAGGGTTTCTTGATTTTCTTGTCAACCCTAGAGTTCTTCCACCAATTGAAATGGAAGTATGATGGTCATGGAGGGCTTCTAGCATCCTTCAAAACAACCAGGCTAGAGACAATGAACCTGAAGACCTACCAGTCCTACGGGAAGAGGTTGAAAGATCTGTCCATAGTCTGAAGGGAGGAAAGTCGCCAGGAGTTGATTATGTGCCACCTGAGCTGCTCAAGTAGGGTGGGGAAGAAACTACAAAGGCCCTCATTGTCCTGTGCCAAAGAGTCTGAGACTACAGAGCCATAAATCTTATAAGACACCCAAGCAAACTCATGCTGAAGTTAATACAGAACCGCATCAGCACCACCACAGAGGAGCTGCTAGCCGAAGAACAGACTGGCTTCAGACCTCGTAGAAGCAGATCTTTAATTGTCACATCTTTATAGAAAAACCTCAACTTCACTGACTTTTAAAAATGCATCCGACAGAGTCTGGCACGAGGGGCTATGGCATATTATTCGAACATTCAACATCGAAGAAGGTCTCGTTCAAGTCACCGTTGCGCTATTTAATAGCTCAACGAGTGCAGTACTGCTGGTTGAAGGGGCGCCCGGGAGTGTAGTGGTTAAAACTCTCGATTGTCACCACTCAGTGTTCAGATCTCGTCTTGGGACACTCTGCATGTGACACCTGTCCGCATGGCTGGGCATCGGGCGTTTTCTCTGGGTACTCCGGTTCCTCCCTCTCCCACAATAGTGCGAAATTACCTCAAGGTGGAAGCACATTCTTACTAAATAAGCCAACTACTTCCGGATAACCAAATAAGAGCTTACTTTCGCACCACAGTAGGCGTACGTCAAAGATGTTCCCTATCAGTCAGTCAGTCAGTCAGTCAGTCAGTCAGTCAGTCGTCCCTTGACTGGCTCCTATCACTGGGGGGAGCACATAGTGAGACGCGGGAGACGACAGGACCAGACAACTCTTCCCTATTTTGAGCGTTTGAGACTTGTCTAGTTGGTGGTAAAACTCCTCCACTTCTTTGCCTTAAAAGTGACACTTATGGGCTTAGCTGAGACACGTATGAAGATCACCCTGATGGATATGGGTGTACAGCTGATGACGGCCGTCGTCCGTTGTTGTTTCCTCAAACCCTGTCCATCTGACCTCCGCCAATCCCACAATGTCCCACTGGTACCGTGTTAGCTCGTGGGTGAGTTGTTGCACTTTACAGCACTGGTGTAGTGTGCGTACGTTCCACGTGCCAATGGATGTTCCCTCTTTCATCTTGATTTCTTCTTTGGTTCCAGTACCACATTTCTCGCTTACCCCACGCTGGAACCTGCCTCGACCGATCCGGCATTTTGTCTCTTCTGTGGGGTATATCCATGGTCCTAACATTGAGCATTGTACACTTGGAAGCGCCCATCCCTTCTCCAAGTAAACCACAGCCGGTGGGTCGGCCTGGTCACGAACTCGTAGGCGCTGGGCCCTGACCGGTATACTTTTTTCGTGGAAAGTCTTCGCCCGCTGATGCGGTGTTGGCATCAAGATTTACTATATGGGCTTACTCCCTTAGCCTTTATCTTTTTCAAGATTTCCCCCAAGGCAGTGGGGCCATTTTTCCTTGGCAAGGATTGTAGTGCGAAAAATGGTATATGGTCGTCTGTGTCGACTGCTTCCCTTCCCGGCTGATGTAAAAAAAAAAATAGCGGTAGCATCGACCACATGGCCTTTTAAACTAAGTTGGCATTAAGTTGTTAAGCTTATGGACTTATGCAAGCCTATCTCAAAGTGATTGAAAAATATACTACGATCTTTGAAATTACAAAAAAAGATGGATAAATACTAGGTGTGTCTGAAAGGTAACAAGACTGGTGTTACAAACAGTTTATTTCAATTCCAAACAACAAACTACAGGGTTTACCCTTTAAAGTACCCCCCCCCCTCGGGTCTAATGAACTTTTCCATCTTTCACTGCTATGCTTCTATGCAGTGCTGGAAGGAATCGGTACGGGCCTCCTGATGGCCTCCACGCCTTCAAAACAGGTCTCCTTGATGATCCCCTCGAGCTTGAGGAAATTTTATTATCAAGAAAATTGTTTATCCAGCCAACTCTTAATAGGTCAACCTGGACAAATCTTAGGCCACCAGGCTAGAGATGCCATAGTTATGCCTAGTATAATGGAGATAACTCTGCGTTACCACTTAAGCCAGTTCGATTTGCCTCCCATACTCACAGAACAGGTTTTGTTCGAACAAGGGTATTTATCATTATTTTTTAGAGTGCTATATGCACTACTCCTTCTAACGGATGCTCTGTGTCTCTTGTCAGTCAGTCTCTCGTTTTCTCTTTTTTTCATTCCTTAAGTAATGAGCGGGAGAAAATAAAGAAGCCTGAAGTATTTTTTTCCTTCATGAGCGAAAAAGAACAGAGTGACTATTGAGTACCTGTCTACTTTACCTAAGAGAGCCAGCCACCAGAATTAGAAGTCATTCATTCACTCATTCATTTCTCTTACTCCTTTTCAGAATAGATAAATGCGATGATATACTGATGGATTTGTACATGTGTCTGAATGCTAAATGAGAACTTTACAGTACGAGCCACAGAATCAACAGCGCTTCAACAAAACAGACTTGTAACACAACCTCGAGGACATCGTTACAAAACGTGTAACAGAACAGCATTACAGAGCAGAAAAGTGAAGGTGACATTCTTGCTGGTTAAGCTTTCGTTATCTGTTATCATCATCCTCCTTCACATCCACGCTGGCAAAATCGTCGAGATTTCAGGCTTTCTGTTAAAACTTTCCGAGCTATCTCTCTATCTCCTCGTAGCAGGCAAGCGAGTAAACAACAGCTCATTCCTCCGTCAAGCCCTGTCCCTGAAGAGTGGAAAATGTATTTACGAGAAGAAACAGTAAAAGAAACTTTGTTTTAATCTCAGTTTGAAGACACATCACCCACATCACTCAGTTTGGAGACGTGCAGGATGTAGCTGTAGCATGCTTCCTACAATATCGCCGATATCACTCAGCAAGCTATGTACATCTGACGTTGATTTCCTGTCTAACAGGCTAACTGTTGTCTGTTTGCTGTCTCCGGAAGACTGGAGCGATCCGATGCGATATGGGGATATGGGGATGGCCCACCAAAGATTAGCTAGTCTCACAGAGCGTGTCACCACCAGTCAGCCGAGGAGAATCTTATCACCGTGGACTTGACTAGAGTAAGCCTTTCCTCATTATCTTCGCCACAACTCATCACCATGACTGTAGTCGCGTATACTCTTCTGACTAGATATTTTTTTAGTGTTCACGCACATTTCTCGCTGGTTAGTGTTAGTGTTAGTTTAATGTGACAGTTATGGCAATGAAAAAAAATCGAGGATTGTGTGCCTGCTGTCTTTCTTCATGATGTCTTTTTCTTTCAAATATAATCTTTATAATCTTCATTGTTTTCAAAGAGAGTTACTTTTGATTAATAAGCTTTCATGCTGATCCCAAAGTGTGGCTATTTTCACCTTTTTTGGTTCATTCTGAAAAAAAACCTATGACAGGCTACATAGACTTTTTAACGACATTAGTACTCACCCTTATTAGCAAATCACCACAGAACTACAAACAAAACAGAAATGTGGACGAAACCACACTCAGTGTCTGCTCTGTTCCCCTGTCCAAAGACTCAGATAATTAATCAAGGCTGTGACCCAAACGAGTTCCCCTCGGTTCAAATTTCTTCAATTGCTGGTTGGATGCAAAATAACAATTGTACCAATGATAGACCAGTTTGTTTTTTTGTTAGTTTTTCGTTTTCGTTTGGCCTTACTTGATTGTCTTAGCGTGATTGTCTTGGTGTGGCTGGTCTGTACTATATATTGCCATTATCAGCATCCTTGGTTATTGGCTTACCTCAAGATGTGGCTTATATGGCAAATAATCGTCTTCAGATGCTGTGTTGGCGTCTCTAGTATTACATCGCATCATTATGAGTGTTGCTCATCTGTGACTTTCATGAGTGTATTGCTTAAGGGGAAAGCACAATTGTTGCACGAATGTGATTTATTCCTCTCATTATCTGTTTAAATACTTTTTGAAATTGTACAGGTGTGACTAATTCCCTATTTACTTCCTTTTATTACAGAAATAAGTAGAAGAATCTTCATGTTCTCAATGGCCCGCCTCTTTCCCTTGGCCCTTGTTTTTATTTTGGCTATCCTCACCCTAAGCCCAGGGATGCCTCTAAGTGGTTATCTTAAAAGGTAAGAGTTAAGATAATTTTAAACATTTCAATTGATCTGAGCAAGAACAAAGAGCTACAGTTAAATAGGAGGTCCCTGTCTCTATCTAAATGCAGATTTAATAGATATGCACATATTGTTGTATGCATGTTTGCTTATGTATGTTTGTAAGCTATAGGAGGAAAAATACGGAAAGAAAGACTGTTATAAATGTAAAAATTATTGAGTGACATACAAGTAAATGTGAACTTCTTTTTATTCACAGGCGAGCTAGGGTTGGCAAGTTGATAGGAGATCCAGGACTTTATGAAGGTATGAAGTCCTTAAAACTTTCACAATCCTGTTACAATAAGCCTTTCTTCCTCAGCTGCCCAAGTTTTGTTCTTGTCAGTTACCAAGCACATTTTTGACATTAAGCATCAGTACTCTTGGAACTATGAAGGCTCTTGACCTTTCTGTCTCTTGGAAAATCATGCTTAACCACAATTATATGACTTTAAAACCTACATTGAGCAGACGTTGGATAAATGTTGAAAGGCAACCAAGGAAGACAAGATAGAAAAGATGAACAGACACGGGCAGTAATGTAACTGAGCATGCAGACAGCTAGATCATCAGAAGGAGAATTTCAAAGGTGTTTCTGTTTTCTGATTCAAGTGCTTCGAGGTGTCTTGTCCTCATCAGACAGTCAGCCTGCGGAGACATTTGAAAGACCGGAGAGGACTGTGGAAGCTACCGGAGAAGTCTCTTCAGTAAAACGTGAGTGACGGCACCTAGGGATGTCATCACACCAGAGAGGAAATCAGAGAAATAATAAAGTTATAAGCAGCAGATAAATGTCATAAGAACTTGTATTTACATCTTGTGGGCCAGAGCTTTGAAAAGCTTTCGAGCTGACGACGGTGAAAAATCGACGCAAACGGGCCTAGTTAGCTAACATTGTGAAAAAAATTTCGAGGAAGGCTAATAAAAAATAGTAACAACAAGAATTATTTTTTTCAAGTACATTAAATATCAACACACTTTGTGTTTCTGTTATATGTTCAAAGACAATTATTAGATGGTCAGATACCCTAATTTATCTGGAACTATTTATTATTCAGAACTTAGTTTGGTATTACTAAAGAAAAGAGAAAAGGTAAATCTAAAGGGATGAATAGGTTGCTTTAAGAATAATTGGCAATACTTTATTTTCCATGTATATTCCATATCTATACATACCCAGCCAACCATTTGACAGAACACTACCGATCATCCCCCACCCACAGGCAGATATGTTAGATCCTAAAAGACTTACCATTTTCACAACACTTGCCCCTTTCCAACGAAGTTTTGTTATACACTTCACAAATGTACATGCTTTACATTCAAGTCAGATAACTAAGTATGTGCACGTGAATGTGAATATAATATATGATTGACTGGTAATTTGTTTTCTTTCCAGGTGGGGTAATCAATGACTGTAGCTATTCTTGCGTGATAAAAACATAGAGATCAAACAAGTATGTAAAGTGTTTTCTAGGCATTTCAAATTCATCAGTAACATTTACAATTTACAACAATTTAGTTCTCTTCCAGAAGATATGCTCATGACACTTTAAATATCACATCATCAACCTATATTTGTACAAACTTAAAATCGAACGCGCGCGCGCTCACACGGTGTGTGTGTGTGTGTGTGTGTGTTGAGAAAGAAGGAATATAGTCCACTATTTTTATCTCACACTATCACTATTAGCAGCGGTAGAAGATTGACTAAAAAACAAACTCATTTGGCTTGTTATGGTTTTAATTATTTCAGTCTGGTTTTTGCATGACGAAGTACTTGGAATGTTGTTCTTTCATCTGTTTTGATATCTATTATGAGATCGCTGCTTGATCTATTTTTCAGCATAAGAGAAAACCCCCATGGAACAATCAATCATTCCAAAGAGTAGCCTGTATGAAGGTGTAATTATCTCAGTTTTCATGTCACACACTATTTACCTTTTTCATCGCGCTTGGTGGCGCAGTGGATACTGAGGATCTTCAGGTTGGGAGATCAGACCTTGCCTCCTGCACACTTAATTCATCTCTCCATGTGGCACCTGTTTACAGACTGGACTAGCTCGAAAAATATCAGTCAGTCAGACCATCCACAGTTCAACGCACACCAATTTTTAAATCCTCCATTCTCCCAGATAATCTTTAAAATTTGACAAGAGCTGTATTGTCATGTTGTTTGTTTTGGAAAATAAAGGAGAAGGTGGTATGCAGCGGGTAATCTTGTTCAATGGCTGTATAAAATGTGTGTTTTGTTTGTGAAAATGATTCCAGTGATGGAATCCTTCATGTTCCTGCAAACTTACAGAATGGTCAGAGCTCGTCTTGTGCTCGATGGTCTTCCTTGACATCTAGTACAGTGGATATAAGAGGTGAAGTCGAGATGGACGTGTAGCCCAAGCTTAGTTTGGCTCGTGTGCATGTGAGGTATTGAAAGATCTCAAGAAGCAAACGACTCTTCGGACCAAACTTTGCAAAGTCGACTTGTACTTGAAACCGGCGATTTAAGACTTATTCTCATGACCTCACATGCAACCCAACCCTTAGTGATATAGCCTTAGTTGCAGGCTCGGCGTAAAACACCATGAAGTCCCGTTCTACCATCTTTCACACACACACACACACACACACACACACACACACACACACACACACACACACACACACACACACACACACACACACACACACACAGAGGGGCTTCTGTAGTTATCACGTGGGCGAAGATTACTTTTCGTGCGCCTAATGAGGAAGCTTTGTGAGTAGATCTAAAAGTTATTTTGCATAACTTATTTTGTGGTATTTTTATGATTTGGTTCCTGGTATAACAAAAGAGTGTAAGGAAATAAAAATTCAGCGGCAGGACTTTTAAGTCATTTTCCACAGAAAACCGCGACCTCTGACCACCCGCAATGACTCGTTTGACCGCCCTACTGGTACCCGCTCTGCTGATTGTCTTCAGACTAAACCATGGAACTGCCACCTCTGATCTTGAAAGGTAGGGGCTGGACTTTTCTAATGTTAATAACAACTCGGTGCTGCATTTAATAAAGTTAGAATTTTGAACACAGCTGAATCAGCCGGACACACGTACAACGCAAAAAATCCGCAGTAAAAAGGGAGATGAAGCCAGGCGCTACATCCAAAGGCCCAGGGGCCAGTTGCACAACACATTTCTAAGTTTAAACACTTTTAGGACTTAAATCTATTTAGATAATCAGTTTAAAGTGCACACCACAATTTTAGAATTTTTAAAACTGAAACTGCTTTAAGTAAGATAAAGTTGTTTAAGTCTTACTTTCCGTCCTGTCAGTACAATTATTTGGTGACCGGACACTTAATCCCCAGACACTTATTCCCCGACACTTAATCCCCAGACACTTAATCCCCTAGACAT
The DNA here is from genome assembly GCA_004794655.1 of Marisa cornuarietis. NCBI lineage: Eukaryota > Metazoa > Mollusca > Gastropoda > Architaenioglossa > Ampullariidae > Marisa > Marisa cornuarietis. The sequence goes on along the minus strand of SMMW01000013.1, from coordinate 702,089 downwards.
TTAATCCCCAGACACTTAATCCTCAAAAATGCCCCCAATGTTATAACAGTTGAAGTTAAGTATTATTTTAATTGTCAAACTTATTTTGATGTTTACATAAAAATAATTATTTGAATTTGAATTAAATTTTTCATTTACTTCATAATTAAATTTCTCATTCACTTCATAATTTCTTGAGTTGAAATTTCATTTTGAGGATTAAGTGTCTGGGGATTAAGTGTCTAGGGGATTAAGTGTCGGGGATTAAGTGTCTGGGGATTAAGTGTCTGGGATTCCAATTATTTGTATGTTCTTGTGCAATGTATCTAAATGGCAGAGAAGAGATTTTGCTTCTTTAGAACCGTTTTAAGGTTTAGAAACATGTTGTGCAATCAGCACCAGAGCCATCCAGAGCACACATGAAAAATTATGTTGAAGGAAGGACACACAGAATCAGCGACTTGGCCATCCCTCACTGTAACAAAACACATCTGAGAGCGTGAGATGATTCTTGTCACATAGCTAGGTATGCACGTGAATTGTTTGTACATATGTAATGACAGACGGATTAATGAGGCAATTTTATTTGAACTATAAAAACAATGCGATTAGCCGTTAAAAGTGAGGGGATAACTTACACACTTTATGTTGACAGACGAGATGTATGGACCCTTGGTGAGTTGGAGCAGGAACCAAAGCTGTATGCAGGTACACCTACATCACTACCCCCACCCACAATCCATGAAACTGTCACCTGGTCAAGACATTTGTCTCTCTCTCTTCTAACGGCCCTATCCCCTGCCAACTTTAATTAAATTCAGTTGACTCACTGGCTGGAAAATGATTTAAAATATTTTCTCTTACCAGCCATGATTTTTCCGTGATATTAATATATATATTATATTAATATATTTCGCGAACATTTCCATTGATATATTATCCAAAAAATAAATAAATAAATTATATGTGTTTGACTACCCTACGAGATTAGTTAACAGTCGACTGATATGTATCAACAAAGAAGTATTTGTTTTTTTCAATCACCATGTTCTCTCTAATCAAACTTTCTCATGATGATAAAGTTCTTCATTGTGAACATGTCGTGATGGGATAGGTTACTGAGTGAAAATTTGGTCTTTGATACTTGCCCATTCTTTCTCTATACGTAATCCACAAAGTGCAACATTCAAGAGTAAATTATGGAAAATATATAAATACTGAATGAGCAATCGCTTTCTATTTACGGGAATCAGAGGCACGAGAAGTGTGCTACGGGCATTCTGTGCATCAGACTTAAATGCACACAAACAGCAGCAACAACATCAATTAAATAACTCGTCGCTAAGACATATATTTTTTTCAAACTAGTCTCATTTTATTCTTTCTTACGAAGTCCTTCGAGGTTTCCTGTCTCACACGGACGACCAGGACGACTCGACAGAAAGGACGATGAGGAGGAAAGTGAAAACTGAGAGTTCTGAAAACATTGCCAGAGATCTCAGTTCGTCCATCTTTCAACGAAGTAAGTATCAGGATCTTGCCCCTTTGAAGGGCAGCAAGGAGAAAGAGACACGAATAAGGAGTTAGACAATATTTTAAGAGGATTTTTATTAAGTAGACGGTGTCCACAATGATCATCTCATTCTCTATTCTATTAAAGGCTTTATCGAATACTTTATCAAAGGGGATTACCCCTAACACTCGTCTCTTTTTGTCTCTCTCTCTCTCTCTCACACACACACACACGCACGCACGCACGCACGCACGCACGCACGCACACTTATATATGAACACTTACTTTAAGCCCACAAAACTTTAACACCAGGATTATATTTTATGTAAGCCATGAGTTTAAGAGCGGTTAATGATGCTATTGTTGTTGTAATACCAGGATACAACGATGACTGATGGTGATTGATGATGATGATTAATGATGATGGTTATGTATTATGATTATTTTGTTGTTTTTTTGTTTTGTTCCTAGGTATTTATTTCAATAACTGTAGGTTCTTTGGCTGCTATCAACAACGGATAGGATAACCGGTATGTGTACTGGCTTTCTGCACTTCATAGCTTTGACACACAAATGTGGACAAGGAAACAGCTGGTCGTCAAAAAGAGTGCATTTGTCAAGTCCTTCATACTAACTTCGATAGGACAGAAAAACAATGTACTGAGAGAGAGAGAGAGTGTGTGCGTGTGTGTGTGTGTGTGTTTGCGCGTTTGCCTCTGATAATCATTGCTGGGGGTTTGGGGTTTAAGTGTGAGGGTAGTTGTATGGGAGTGTGAGGTGTGACCATGTTCTGTTTAGTTTATTACTTACGAAAGCTCCTAGCAACGGAAATTTCTCTCTGCTGGAAACAAAAACAAACAATGAAGACGTATTTTAGTGAATTGTATATTATTGCTGTTATTTGTTAAAATCTATGCATCATGCAATGTCGTTAAGTGATGTCACGTCTGGTTTCGAGAGTGATAAAAAATATTTATTGAGATTTTTTCCAGAAAAAAAGGACGAGTGAACGACAGCCTCTCATGCAGTATTCTTGAAGTCCTCTTCAATTTGCATCAGTAATCTGCACTTCTGTGCGTTTCATAATTCCATGAATTGAATAAAAAAAAATAATATTTTGCTTGGATATGTTTTAGGGATTTTTATCTTACTGACCTCTGTCTATCTAATTCGTGTGTTAGTACTTGTGCTGACTGCAGAACCCTTGATGGAGCAAAGCCATATAATAAAGCCCTAGAACTAAAGCTTTATTTTTAACTAATACGAAGTGACTACCTGGACTGGAAAGTCTGAAAGAAGTGGTTGAGTTCCTTGATTGTAGTTAAAACATAAAGAGAAAAATGTGACAGCATATTTTCATAGAGACCCTTCTCACCCACTCAACACACAAGCAGGCACATACATGGACGCACGCAGAAAGTGCAAACATATATACATATATTCATTCGCACATAAGTGAAATGCACACTTTCTTATAAGCAAAATAAAAGCAATGTGACAGCCAAACTGTCCAGCTTCTAACCAAAAGCATCAGAAGCGAATATGTGAACAGAGCTGTAGAGATAAAGCAGTGGTCACAAGTACAAGAGAGTGTTTAGAGTATTCGTGGATAATAGTTGGAAAAAGTTGAGATTAGTGATGGAGAAAAGAGCGAGAGAGCATCTCAATTAAAAAAAAAAGTATAACCTTAAGCAAGATAAATACCGCAGAAGGAAGGATTCGCCACATGGGATTTGAAAGTAAACAATCGTAACAGGAAGACTGATGGTGGTTGATGTAGTGAAGCAGACTGGCGGCACAAAGTAAGACAGACTGTAGATGATGCTAAATTACAAACAGGGACAATACTTTAATGATTGTGGTAATATGACTGCTGCCTCTCGTCTGTAACCTTTTCAGGAGGTGCTCATGCACCTGCCATTGGGTCAGGCAGCGGGTGTAATAAGGTCTGTCGAAAAAGCTGTTTTCTGTTCAGAAAAGTTTTAATGTTGTGGTGAAACAGAAGAAATTAACTGAAAATCAAACTGTGTGCAGCATCATACCTTCCATCCATGTACTTTCACGCTTCATCACACTATCGACTGTTCTTCCTTAAATTCATTTGCCTTTGTCGTATACACGAAAAAATACTCTTCGAAAATGGGATCCATAAAAGAAATCTGCTTTAAATAAATACGTTTTTCTTTCTTTCTCTCTTTGTTTCTTTTCTATTTTTGACTATGTGTCTTTCTTTCTCCTATGTTTTCATGTTTTCCTTGTAGTACAAAAAACAAGCCAACAGCGAGATCGTGATTTTAGATTATGGCTTGTGTAATACGATTTACCGGATACTAAATTCCGGATTACGACTGCAAAGTATGGGGCTGACAAACAAATCTTGTTATCAGTGCTGGCAATGGCTACAACATACACGTGGATCCAGACTAAGCTCTTGAATGTCTAGTACCAATTAATGTTTGCATTGCATTTGCTATTTGACAGTAAAATAATAATCGCCATGGAAAGTCTTTAAAGTCAGTGGAGGATCTTCCCAGACAATTGCAAAAACTCGTGAACAACGCTGATGTCTGTGTGGAATTTTAAAACTTCAGACAAGCTCTACCATTCTACTGTCCACTACAATTCATCAATAATTTTTAATAAAGAGCTTCTTTCCAACCACACTGTCATTAAAATATTAGGTGACGGAGAGAGAAAACATAAATTATTTAAAATTCTTTCACACTTTTCGTTCAGTTTTTATCTTTTACTGACTAGCCGCATCACCGGAAGACTATGTGGACACGGGGAACTTCTGGTCAGACAGGATGACTTCCGGTGCAGTAGGTTGGTCTGCTTGTTGTCTGGCTTCGCGACTTCAAGAACAGGGCGTGTCCATGATGATTGCAAATTAGCCACGCCGATGGTGTTGTGATTGGTTAGGCGGAAAAGGACCGAAGCTCATCAAGCTCATGGCCGGATGTTAATGTATTCCATGTACAATTAATGCTGTTCTTCGCTAGGAAAAATAGAAGTGAGATTTTTTCTCTCCAGTGACCGTCTTCTGCCATCTTCTGCAGCAATCGTTTCTTTGCTGGCGTAGGTCTGGTTCAGGAAAGAGAAGGACCACCATGACCCGACCTGCTGTCTTGGTGCTGTTACTCCTGGTGGCTTTTGTCTCCCTTACCACCGCTAGAAGCCGTCCACTTAAGAGGTACGGTCAGTGGCACAGGTTGGGAAGCTCATCACCTACCTGTAAACACCTTGCTTACTCTCATTCTCGACTTAAGAGGGGAAAAATAATAACTAATTACTATGCGATTAATTCTATTAGCCATGTGCTTAAAATGTGCAGTGTTTACATGACTGTGAGTGTGCGTGCGTGCGTGCGTGCGTGTGTTAATGAGTGTGTATGTGTCTAAAGTGGGTATGCGTTAAAGAGTGTTAATGAGTTTTTGTGTATGATCTGTTGAGATATCTATGTAGACTTTTGGGCATGCGCGCATGCATGGTTCTCGTTTCTGGTTTCATTATTAATTAGAAATAGATACCATCAGCTAATGAAGCTATTAATGTAATATGAAATAAACTACAGAACTCTTGGAAAAGCGCACAAGGGGCGGACTCAAACCAAGTCTGCGACAAGTCAACCTCCAGGTATACGATAGATTTCGTGTGCGTGGGTGCGTGCGTGTGTGCGTGTGTGTAAATGTGTGAACTCATTGGTGTGTCCGCGTATATATGTCAAAGAGAGGAAATGTGTGTGTGTGTGTGTGATTGAATGAAAGAGTGTTCGTTAGAGAAACAAAGAGAGAGAGAGAGAGAGGAACATGTATGAGAAAGAAGAAGAGGAAGAGGCGCGTTAATATGTCCATTTGTGTTAACTTCTGTTTACCTAAGGGTCTGTTATCTTTTTTGTAGATGGAGAGAAAAATGATGATGACATCGGCATGTTTCAACTGTCTATCCGCAAAGGAGCAAAAGGGTAACTTATTTTTAGCTCATTGTAAAAAACCTATGAAAATATTTTTTGTCTCTTAATCTTATTCTTCCCTTCTACCCAACACACACACCCACACCCCCAACACACACACACACACACACACACACACACACACACACACACACACACACACACACACACACACACACACACACACACACACACACACATTAGAGTCATAAATGCTCAGATGTCTTTTCAGAAGCAAAAGATACTCTCTGACTGAAATCATCTCGAATGTAGAAATAAAAGGGTAAGTTAATCTTATTTTTGTTGCAGTTCTCCTAAAATCACTGTCAGACTTTCTAACGGCACCGACGCCTTTCTTCCTGGTACTGGTCAACTGTCGTCCAAAGAGGGTCTGACCATAGACCTGCAAAATCTCAACATTTAAAACATGGCTTTTGATGAAATTGTCGCCTCGCATGCCAGATGCCACCGAGACGATTGATTGATTGATTGATTGAATGATTGATTGATTACTAAAGCCTTGCTGTTAACAAAAGGAAATGTAAGCATTAGACCTTGACGTTCCACGAAGCAGAAGTTAACATTCACAAGCGACACTTTTGTTTTGGGGATTACTTGATGCACGGCTTACAATGCAGAAAATTAAAAAGTCATTCAGCTGAGATTTGTAGATTTGTATTGTCGTAGAGATTGTGTTGTGAGTCAACATTTTAGAAGAAAGCTTAAACCTTATTTCTTCTATAACCCATTTCAGACAATAAGCACATACATTGAAATTAATTTCCGCAAGTGAATAACGCACACAGAAACACGTACACGCCAGCTGTGAAAAGTATCTATCTATCTATCTATCTATCTATCTATCTATCTATCTATCTATCTATCTATCTATCTATCTATCTATCTATCTATCTATCTATCTATCTATCTATCTATCTATCTATCTCACACACACACACACACACACACACACAGACACTAACAACCCTACACATCCACACGCACAAATACGCATGCCCCAAACACTACCCCACATCTCACACTCAAAACAACCACACACACACACACACTTCCATTTTTATTGTTATCCCGAAGGCTTCTGACTGTATCTCACACTAAACTATGGCTAGTTCTCTGGAAAAGAGGCATTCAGGGTAAAATACATTCGTGAAAGAAAGGATGCGCTCCAAAGTGGATCTCTCAGACTGTTTTCATTGCCCAAATGGTTTGAAACAGGGAGAAATATCTAGCCCTCTTACTTACAAATGAACCAGCGCGAGACATGGTTCAAAATGGAAAACATGGCATTTAGCTTCATCCAGATCTCCTAGAAATTTTTATCTTATTATTTGCTGGCGAATTTTTTGTGTTTTCTGACACCGTTATTAGTTTACAAAACCACAATGCACTCAGTTTAAAGACTTACGACTTTGATTCTTCCCTTTGAAATATTGAACTCACCAACCTGTATTTACCTTCTCAGGCTTGCTCAGTGAAAAAAAAAATCTTACTTGCCTACCCAGATATCTTGACCACTGTTTTAAGCGACGCAAAATTATGTCAGGAGCTCAATTAAGGCAAATGTATTCATATTGCTATTCTCCACGGATGCATATGTGCATAGAATCTTTTATTAAAATGTACGATTTAAACTCTTACATTTTAAAATTGGGTGAATTGGGCTCATCTCGCGTTGTTAAGGCCACGAAACCTAAGCAATAAATTTTGTTCGTTCACATACACAACCCCACCCACCCTCACACAGCACACACTAAACACCTATATCCAACACTACTAACTATACACACAATATATATATATATATACAGACATACAAACACAGAGCCTATCTCCGTCCCACACATTCGCTCACATTAAGAAATATTACACTTGACTAAAAACACTCAACGGTCGTATGATGAGTGATTTGACAATATACACAGTTCGCTTAACGCCTGCCGGGCTGCTCCAAAATGATAACCGCGAAAAAAAGTAGTCAGGATCAAGGATTTTGATCGTCAGTTGGAGTGGCTTTTTTAATTTTTGCAGGCTCTTTGCTTAGTCATAACTGATCTCTCATATAGTCTTTTTTTAACAAAAAAGGGTTGGCTTTTTTGTTTGATTTTAATATGTGCTGAGTGTGACCTTCTCAAATTAGTTCCTGGTTGATGGAGCTTTAAACTGTTTTACAAAGTTTGAATCATTTGCCAGTGAAAGGCCGGAAAACCAACAATGATCCGTTTGTCTCCCTTCTGCCTGGTCATTCTTCTGGTTGCTTCCAGGTTATTCCCTGCGTCTGCAACTCCTCATGAAAGGTAACAAGTGTACTGATCTTTATTTTTGTAACATTTAGTCGAGTAGATTTTCACGGGTGTTACATTTATGGTTCAACTCCTATCTCACTGATAGGACCCAGACTGTGTCAGTTGATGGTCAGACATCTCGCCCTGCTTCACTTTTCTGTGGTGTTCCCCAAGGCTCAGTACTTGGCCCAGTTCTGTTCATCCTGTATACTAAACACCTTTCATCATGCATCCGGTCTCACCAGGTTTCTCATCAATCCTATGCTGATGACACGCAGCTTTACTGTTCCACTCCGCCGGCTGAGTCTTACTCTGCTATTAGCTCTATAGAAGCTTGTATCAGTGATGTCAAGGGCTGGATGCTAAAAAACAAGCTTAAACTAAATGATGATAAAACGGAAGCCCTCTTGTGCCATAGAAGAAGACATCAACCTTCACTCGTCAGTCTGCCCAATCACATCAAGGTGGGCGACAGCAACATCACCTTCACGTCATCCGTTAGGAATCTGGGATTTATTGTCACTGATGACATGACACTCGATAGACATGTAGCAGCTGTCTGTCGGTCTGCCTATTATGAGATTCGTAAGATCAGTGCTATTCGTCACTTTCTCTCTACACGCGCTACCAACACTCTTGTCTGTGCGTTTGTTCTTTCTCGACTTGACTACTGCAACTCCTTGCTGGCAGGCTGCCCCTCATCCCTCATTCAGAGACTCCAGAGAGTACAGAACTCTGCTGCGCGTCTGGTGCTTAGAGCAAGGAAACGGGACCATGTCACTCCTCTCCTTCGTTTCCTACACTGGCTACCCGTCCGTTCTCGCATCCAGTACAAACTGTCTGTGCTGTGTTTTAATTTCTTTGCTGGCTCCTGTCCTGACTATTTCTCTGAACTTCTCATCCCTTACTCTCCGTCCAGACAACTACGCTCTTCGTCTGACGACCGTATCCTAACTGTTCCTGTCACCAGAACTACAACATATGGTCACAGGACTTTTGGCTACTGTGCTGCAAAACAATGGAACTCTCTTCCTTTCCATATCCGCCACCTTCCTACAACTGAATCTTTCAAATCTGCACTGAAAACGCACCTCTTCCTTGAGCATTTCTCCTAACACAGTCCGCACAACGCTCGTCCTTCTTAACCCCGCCCCCTTCCCTCTTGCTACTTTACCCATCTTTCTCGCAGAATCACTATATTTTTCTGTTCCTGTTACTTGATGCCTTTTGTTTTCTGTTTCGTCAGTATTGTCGTTTTCTTTCGTCCCCTTTGTTCTGTGTCTACTTAGTCCACGTCTCTTCCTCGTTTTAAGCGCTAAGAGCATGCTCTCTATGAGTGTGAATATGCGCTATAAAAATCTTCACTATTATTATTATTATTATTATTATTATTATTATTATTATTATTTAAAGAGGTGAGACTTTTGCTATGATCATATAAAATTAGGACTGTCACTGATGGTTCGAAATGTGATTCGGTATTCTTCACTACCTAGAGGAAGAGGAATATAAATCTCACGTGCAATTTGTTTGTTTATTTATTATATATTTTGCAGATAAATTTTTTTTACAAACATAAAATGTTTTAAAATATGCGTAAATCGTGAGTCGGTTGTATTTCCTCATAAAAGAAAATTGGAAATTTTTAAATGCTTATATTCACAGAAGCGCTTTGGATGCCCCTGACGGGCTGGAGCAGGACCTGCGACATTATGATGGTACGTATAGTGATTAGAGAGCTCGTGTAGTATCTCACCTCCCTTCCTCCCCCTCCCTCCCACCTCAGTCGAAGCTGCTGGTTCGCGGTAAAACACCAATTCCCACCCCTCAATTCACCCCCTTCTTCTGAAATGATGGGAGCGAAGACACTGCGTAAGACTTTATTTTTAAAAACATCTACAGAATGTTCGTGACCTGTGGTGGTGTGCCAATTAAATGCACTTATAGCTTTATTTGAAAAATAAAATTCTTATTCACCAACCATCAGAAGGTCAACTTGAATGGCGCTATGCACACTAACGATTCCTGGCCTGTAACTTCATCTCTTGTCAGTCAGTCACGATGCAGACATCCTGTGCGAGTAAATTTCAACAACATTTATAAATATATCAGTTAGCTCATTTTTCCTCATTACCTTAAGTTGTTATAATGTCAAAGCAGTTATGGTACTCGGGGTAAAAGTTGCCGATAGAAAAACTTCTCCTAGCCTAATATTCAATTAACATGGGGAACAAACGTGTTTCCTTTTTTGCCCCTTAAAGATCGAGTGAGGTGCAATTTTTTCTGGTTTTCTTTTTCTTATGGCTGAGTATCGCTCACTGTAAGATACTGGTTTCCAAATTCTGGGGGAATACCGCTTTACCATTCTCGAGGTACACACGCACAAACATTAGCATGCATAGAAAGAACTTAGCAACACAGACGTCAGCATTGTACTGAAATATGTTATGTTGCTTAGGTTTCAGCCAATGGTAGAGCCAGAATAATATGTCGGGACCATAAATCTGTGTAAACACGCAATTTCATCTCTTTTTGTGCATCGTGATGTTTCTAGGCGTGTATCTTGAGGAGGGAGTTATTCCCCCAGATTTGGCACAGCACTTCATCCGGTCATTGGAAAAAAATTGTCTTCCACTAGAAATTAAAGTATTTATAGTACTGAAACCTCTTGGCGTGCTTTGATTAAGCTTGTTTCTGACAAATTTTTCAGCAATGGCGATGGTAGAGAGGAAAGAAACACCGGAAGAGACTGATGACACTCAAAGAGAAGCAGAGTCATCTTTGCAACACGAAAGAAGTGAAGTCCTTTAATAAGTCCATAGATATGTTAACGACATCACGGCTACAGCCAATGGAAGAGTTGGGAACGCATTCCATGAATTAGTCGTTACTGTGCGTTTGACTGTCTCTCTCTCGGAGCAGGGGAGACAAACGATGTGTTAGGATTTTTACCTCCCGGAAAGAAATGGGCTAGTTTAGACACTCAGTTCTTGGAAATGATCATCTTAAAATGAACCCAAACAAGTAGTTTCAGAAAACGTCTCACCCAGACAGTATTTTAAAATAACTGCTATAATTATATTACATAAATGTGCGTAAATGTGTATTATAATTATTTTTTCAGAAGGTTTGAGGGGGGAGTTATGCCTTTTATCATAAAGTGCATTTAAACCATTTTCTGAAGACGTTATTGAGAATTGATTTCGTTACCTGAACTACACTTTTATTTCAGGCATACTGAATGGACATGGTTATAGTCGTCGTAAGAAACCGGTAGGAACTGTGCTTCTTACTAGTAATAATTACAATTTTAGAACACAAATGTATGGATGCACGCTATTTGTTTCTCTCTCTCTCACCCACACACACACACACACACACACGCACGCGCGAACACACTTGCACACATATATACACATACATGCAGACTTAAAAGGAACACCTCTGCCAGTTTATACAAATTAATAATTATTTTGTAAAATTATTTAATTTATTATTCATAAGATAAGCACGAACACACGATACACGGTCCCATCACGGACGTATATCTCTGGACTGCTGGCCAGTCTCTCACGAAGTTGTAGGCTGTCAGGTCTTGGCGAACCATTTAACATTTTAATATCAGTAATCGCGATAAAATTCTTAAAGTCAGCAACAGATTTACCATAAATTTGTTACTTAGTTACTGATTATTTCCTTCGTCTTTGTAAAAAAAATCCTCGACCTCCACTTCCCACGACTTAGATCCAAAAAACTGAAAACACAACAGACATAAAGCTTGAGCTTTTGTACCTCCGTCTACACGAGATTTTACAAAGTCTGCTCCTCTTTTTGATGTAGATATCTAATCCAGAAGCGAATTTGTGCTTTGATGTCGTTGTAGAAGTTTACATGGGAACCGGGGAGGCAAATCTGTCTGCAAACAGTCCAGAGATATAAATCTGTGGCTCATCGTGCAGTCTGAATATTAAAAAAAAGTAATAAAATATTTTTGAAAAAAACGTTCAAAATATACTTATTAATTTAACATTCTAATTTAACAGCAAATTTAGTTCTTCTTTTCTGTAATAGTTTATTTTTGATCGAAATGGGACAAGTACACTACATGACACGGCTTATGACCGCCCCTGTGGCCTTATACACTCATGCTCCAACCACTCTGTTCTCTGATTATCCGTCACACACAAACGCCTAGACAACTCGCTCAAACATGTCGCCATAATCTTCTTCTGCTGCTGCTGTGCTTTATATGACACCTCTTAAGTAATGAATTTTAATTCCAGGTAAAAATAAGGTCAAAAAAACGTGAAGGGAGGAAACAAAGTCGACCAAGGGAGGCGTAAGTCAGCTGGCTCCACCTGTGCCCATCACCTGCTGTCGATGGACTCAAAGCTCCAGAATTTTATTTTTAAATAAATTTTTATTCTAAGCACAGATTGAATAAGCTTTTCTTTCCAAGCACACAGAGAACCCAAGCATTCCAAACCGAAAATTTGAACACGATCTACACCTGTTTGATGACAAGCAGTAAAGATAGAAGAAAGGAAAACAACTTCAGGCCTCGTTCGGTTGTCAGCTTCATTCATCCACGAGCACTGGCCAACGAAGAAGTTCGCTTCAATTATAAGTGCACATTAACAATAATCTTGCTGAGATTTTCCATTGAGATTTTCCAAGTATTGAAGAACTATGTGCTGTCATGATCGTGGGCGGTGGTGAGAAGGGCGGTCCTCCGGTCATGTCATGCAATAAAGACGACATGGTTCATTGATTTTGTTCTTTGTTTTTCTTACTACCCAATTTGCACTGAATTTTAATAAATGCTGACATATCAAAAACGCATTACAGACACAATATTGCACGATTCTGATGACTGCAGACAGCAGAGTGTTTTAAAAGAACTATTAATACGAATCAAGGGATCAACTCATTTACAGAAACATCCCCAGGGCTAAAATATAGTGATTAATACACACATTTTTTCCAGCGTGGTAAAATTTTGCATTGATCACCACTGTATTCTTTGTAAAGTGTTTAGTTGTTAGGTTAACAAAATATGTGTATTTTAAGATAGAACAAGAAAAACAATAAGGTTTTCTTGCGAAAAAGACGACAGAGGCTCAAGTATTACAACAAAGAATCACATTCCTTCGATTTCAATGACAGACATATGAGAGAGAGAGAGAGAGAGTGTGTGTGTGTGTGTGTGTGTGTGTGTGTGTGTGTGTGTGTGTGTGTGTGTGTTTGGTCACTTTCTACCATACATTCGTGCTGTTTGCACAGTGTCACAAGACATGACAGTAGGTCTTCACTAGGAACAAAATTTAGCGTTCCTTCGGCTCTTCCTCAGTTTAGTAAACTCTGATCACTATGCTGGTCACTGTATTCCTAAGACACGGATGGGGAACATCCTGCCCATCAAGACAATCGCAGATTTCAGTCAATCTATAACCTTTTTTTGCATAGCAACGTCAATGTATATTAAGTTAATATGTGGACGATTTGCAGGCATGTGACCTTTACACCAAGCCAAGGGAAGACCCCTTCCAGTTTGATGTTGGCTGTTGATACGCGTAGTTCTTCGACCATGTCGGCTCATGCAATTAAATTAAAAATGATCATCGACATTGCTGTGTACATCATCATCATCATCATCATCATTAATGTACTTTCACAACACAACCTAAAACAAAAAAGTGTGCATTAGGAAAAAAAGATTTTGTTACTATGTACTCTGTCTCCTCTAGCAATTTATTATAAATATATATTTTACAAACTCCAAACAGATGCTTTGCTCTGCTTTTCATGGTGGCATAGTTTTTGCATACCTAATTACTAAAAGCCGGAGAGCAGTTCCAGGCAGGTTGAGATTGTACACGCTGCAAGAAAAGTTAACACTGTGGCTATACGAAAGCTTGACCAAACAAAGCAGGCTAATTTCTAAGTAGATAATTTTATACGGCACTCAAATGATGTTTTAGATATCAAAATAGCCTTTGGAGGAAAAAAAGGTTCCCCACCCCTGTCCTAATAGATGCTGAAAGTGGAATCTAACAGCGTGAAAAAGAAGAGAAGAACATCAAGGACAAGCAAGATATGACAAACATCTATACTTTTCTCGCCGCTCATGCGAATAGTTTAAGAGGTGGGGAGAACTGTTGCTGCAGGATGTCAGAGCTGCCAAAACTGTAAGCCTGACAGGAAGCATGCTGAAGACCAGAGACCAGTTAGCCAATAGCCAATCATGCTGCTATTTGAGGGACGACCAAATGCACACGAAAAACTAAAGGGCACCAGACCAGAGACAAAGATATCCTTAGTTCTCTGACCAAGGCCGACAATCATCAGCCAATCCATTTACCACAGTAAGTTTGAATTTTTTTGTCGTAGCCTCTATTTTTTTGCTCTTCTTTAGCTAATGATAAACTTATTCATGTTATTTGTAAACGCAGACCCACTGGTGCTTAATATGCCTTTTCCTAGTTTTCGAGTGCGGTGGTAATATCTTAGCCTAAAACATACTTACCATCGAGTAAATTTGCTTTTGAAAAATGTTTGCAAGCTGTGATGGCTCGTTCAGGGAAAGCGAATACCAGACTCCACCGTGGAAAATGTAGACAAAAAAATAGAAACCTTACTTACATTCAAGAGTGTGAGATTGTTTTCCTCAGAATAAATTGCTGAGTGTTTTTATCTGAGTGTCGATTTGATAATATCAAATCATCAAACTAGTCGTTAAAATATTGTTAAAAAGATTTCTCCCTTTCCTTTCATTGTAGAAAGATATAAGGTGACAAAAATTACATAAAAGCAGTTGGTAATGTCTTCCTCTTGACCCGATCAAGCGACAATCCTCCATGTTTCTATGGAAACTATTACGACAAACGCTGGCTAGTAAACAAGAGGTGGCTAGAGAGCTTGAAGAGCAAGTACAGTCCTCAAGGATTGTGTCACTGCCATGAAAGTCTCACCCACTATGATATAGTTTGTAAGTAGACAAAGTCCGTATCGACACGTTTTGTACATTTTCTTACTAGACAGCTGCGACCTCTGAACTCTGCAATGGCTCACCTGACTGCCCTTGGCCTGCTGGCTGTCCTGGCTATCCTCAAGATGAGCCCCACCATTGCCGCCCCTTCTTTCGAAAGGTGAATCTTACACTGCCGTGTGCGACTATATGAGATGTTCGTTTTAAAAAGTAAGACTTTGCTACGGTCTAAACTAAACTTATAGAGAGTGAAAGCGATGGATAGATGGACGAATGGAATTCTCTTCACTGATCGGTTTTGATTTACCGAAAAGTGTACCCTAAGATAAGGTATCCCTCTCTGTTGGCAGTCGAGACGTGGAATTCATTGCAGAGCCGGAGAAGAAGTTAACTTTGTATGAAGGTAAGCACACTCGTGGACTCAGTCACACCATCATTCATGTAGCACTTACATGGCCAGCTGCCTGGCGCGATATGAATCTGGCCAATTAAAATGTTTAATCCATTAAAAATTGAAGAAACATACAATAATCACACAATTCTTTCGGAAGTGTATTCCATCTACTTGAGGAAAATTGTTACTCAAAGAAGCAAATTTAAGCCAATTTTTCGGCGTTCAAAACGTCACAAGTAAATGTGGCTTCCATCTTAATTTATTATTTATTTTTGTATTTTATTCCTAAGATAAGTCTTTCTTGAGGGGATCTTTACCTTTAAATGGCCCGATGAGGTACAAGAATTGTGTAAATGGAAATCTTTTATTTGTTGATGCCTCCGGTCACCCCGCCCCAGTCCCACATCCACTCGGCCAGTGTTTGGCAAGGAATTATGGCGGATCAATTACAATCGACAACAAAGACTTGGAGAAAGTCCATTATTTTACATACCTTGTGTTGACATATTTTCATATCTTACATATCTTTACATATATTTACATATCTTGGCAGCCTAGTAGCAACAGATCAGAGACTTTAAAGAGAGAAGGACTAGCAGCTCAAGCGCGGGAACAAATAACTTGCGTCGCGCATGCGCTGGACTAAGCCATTGCTTCGATTTTTCCGGTTTCACTTTACACAGTGTTTTACAGAGCTACTGTCGTAATTATTTTGAGATATATGTGTGTGAAGATAATAAGTGATCTATTATAATATACAGTCTGTTGTTATATGTTAAACAATTTGATAAGATAAGCTAACACAACGCACAATGTGAATGTGTTCAAAACAGCATGTTAAAAAAGTCAATAAATAAGGATTTAAATGTGTTACAGAATAAATGGAGTTTAAGGTACGTTCCTTAGAGCCTTGGTCTAAATTAATGCTGAATTAAATTCATTAAGAAACGATAAACTCGCAATAAACCGCTTTCTGTAACCACTCAGAAAGACAATGAGGTAGAGAGCGAGAGCTTGCTGACATAACCATCTTCTCGACTTTAAAATCAATACATATACTAGGATACAACGCTCTGTTTAAGCAAATATATTTTACATTATGATTCATATATAATATATATATACTTTCTAAGAGGATTTTTTTCAATATCAAAGCATTCCATGATATACTCGCGAATACACCACAAAGAGACCGGAAGCTGCCTGTCAATAAGTTCAGCTTGTATACAGCTGGACGGGAGTTGAGCCAGCGCTGGCCCACTACGCGCGCGCAGTGTTCGCTGTCCTTTCCTTCACTGTCTCTGAACAGATGGGGATACGGACAAGGATGTGAAGGACAGACTCATCAAAGCAAATCAAGCCTTTGCCATTCTAAAAAAAAAAATGTGGTCCAAAGTTCTTAAGAGGAATACAAAAATTACAAACCTACAAAAGCAATGTCCTTTCGGATTTACACTATGGGAGGGAATGCAGGAAGAAAGAAAATTAAAAAAAAGTCAGGCACAAACTACAGACCTTCCAAACCAAATGTCTGAGGAAAATCTTCATAAGAACTAACTGCACATATCTGCCAATTGCAATCTAAAAATGATGATGGAGATGGTTAGAGCATGTGTGCAGAATGAAAACACCAAACTAGCCCTTCACTGGACAGCTGACTCTAAGAGGAAACGTGGACGACCAAAGGAAACATGGCAAAGTTCAGTGGGGAAAAAAATTGAAGAACCAGAAACTGACATGGAACATCATAACGAAGCATGCTGCAGACAGATAAACATGAATCAAAATGACTGACACCTAAAGTATTAAAGAGCCCACTGGTAACTGAGCTTGTAGAGAGAGAGAGAGCAACATTCTATACTGAACTAGCAGAGAGAGATACACACTCTTTACTGAACTAGCGGAGAGAAATATACACTCTATACTGAACTTGTAGAAAGATATACATTGTATACTAAACTTGATGTAAAGATATCCACTCTATACTAAACTTGAAGATATAAACCAAGTGTTCCATTCCGGCATACTATACTTTTACCACAGCGGAACAGCTTTTTATATGTCTGAATGTGTTTTACAGCGTTTAAATATGTCGTTCTAAAACACATAATGGCTCACATTCAAATATGTGTATGCATGTAAATATATTCAAATATACGCCACCTATGTTCTTATGAGAACATGTTTATTTCGACACTTTAGACCGCACTCAGGCGTATAAAGGAATGTTCCGTTTTGGTAACATAACAGTGTTCGGATTTATAGAGAGGTTCTATTATCTGAGTCTGTCTTTAATCCATCTAAATATCTACTTCAAAATAATTGTATGTGGCCGTTATTTTTTATATTTATTTTTATAAATGAGTTTCACTTGATAATACTAACCGATGGGTGGGTTGTTTCCCTTAGTGCTTCGCGATCTGTCTTCAACAAACAACCAGGAAATCTCATCGGAGATGATGGAGAAGAGTCTAGAGGCAAACGAGGACTCTGGTGAAAATGGTGGCGATGCGGAGTCGTCATTCAAACGAGGTGAATGACAAAGGCTTTGTTCAGTAGTACTATGTTGTCGTCACAGACGACCATGACATCGTTCGTACGGACTGCTGCATGTCAAAGTGTCATTGAGTAATCACCTTTCGGTTTGTTAGCAGATGGACAAAAATGAGAACTGCCAGTGATAGTTGTGTAACTTATGTATAGTTTTTCTACAGTTTCTTTAGTTTTGCATAAATATTATTTGTGTTGTTTCCAGATTGGTCCTTTAAGTTCAACAATTGCCGCTGGAAATGTCTGAGAAAGCGTAAGCATGTTTACTGTTTCCTAGACATATCAAAATCTGCTACCACACACGCACCCACGCACGTGCGCACACCAAATATATATATGTATGTATTTAAATATACATTACAGAGAGAAAGAGTAAAAGAGAGAGAGAGAATAGATGAATCTTCTACTTTGATGTACTAATGATCTAATGTATGTAATAAACATTTTTTCAGAGGGTTAAAAGATTTGTGAAGAAATGAGCTTCAAGCAGTAGCCACGAAGTCCTCAAACGTTGTCTTCAGTCAGCAGTTCAACACCACTCAGTCGATTGTATTAACATTTATGAAATCACATTCATGTAGCCTTAAAAATAGTGAAAGATTTATGCAAATCTTCTGCACAGTTTGAACTCGTATTCATGTAACCTAACAAAACCTTAGCCTTCTTCGCTGTGGAGGCCACCTGGCGATCGTCTTCAAATCCTTGGTGTCTTATTCTGCTTTCTAATGTAAAGATTGACACTAAATCTCACTTACGTTAAACTCTTCGAGTTTGTTTGTTTGTAAAGCACAGAGAACGATGCGAGCATGAATATATATATATATATATATAAGAGAGAGAGAGATGGTTTCGCATTCTGGACCCGCTTTAGCATGGTTCAACTTGTATCTCACTGATAAGACCCACACTGTGTTCGTTGATGGTCAAACATCTCGCCCTGCTCCACTTTCCTGTTGGGTCCCCTAATTCTCAGTACTTGGCCCACTTCTGTTCATTTTGTACACAAAACCATTTTCATCATGCATCCACTCTCATCTTGTTTCTCTTCAATCATATGCTGTACTGCTCCACTCCACCGGCTGAGTCTCACTCTGCTGCTAGCACCATAGAAGCCTGTATTAGTGACATCTAGGCCTGAATGGTAACAAACAAACTTAAATTAAACGATGATAAAACGGAAGCCCTCTTATGCTATAGAAGAAGAAACCAACCTTCGCTCGTCCGTCTGCCCAATCACATCAAGGTGGGCGAAACCAACATCACCTTTATGTCGTCCACCAGGAATCTGGAATTCATTGTCACTGCAGACATGACCCTTGATGTTACAGCTGTCTGTCAGTCTGCCTATTATGATAGACAAGTTACAGCTTTCAGTCAGTCTCATATTATGATAAACATGTTAATGCTGTCTGTCAGTCTTCCTATTATGAGCTCCGTAAGATTAGCACCATCCGTCACTTTCTCTCTACACGCGCTACCAACATTCTTGTCTGTGCGTTTGTTCTTTCTCGGCTTCACTACTGCAACTCCTTGCTGACAGGCTGCTCCTCATACCTTATCCATAAACTCTGGAAAGTACAGAACTCCACTTAGAGCAAGGAAACGGGACCATGTCACTCCTCTCATTCGTTTTCTGCACTGGCAACCCATCCGCTTTCGCATTCAGTACGAACTGTCACTTATTATTATTATTTTTTTTATTTCTATATTGGATCCTGCCTATTTCTCTGAACTTCTCTTCCCCTACGTCCCAGCCAGACAACTACCCTCCTCGTCTGATGACCGTATCCTAATTGTTCCTCTTACCAGAACAACATATGTTCACAGGATTGTTTGTGACTGTGCAGCAAAACAATGGAACTCTCTCCCTTTCCATATCCGCCACCTTCCTACAATTAAATCCTTCAAATCTGCACTGAAAACGCATCTCTTCTGTGAGCATTACTTCTAACAACAGTCCACATAATGCTAGCCCCCCCACCCCCCTCTTTCTTTTCCGCCTATTGCCACTTTCCTACTCGACTTCCTCTCCAGAATCACGATATTCTCAGTTCTTGTTACTTGGTTCCTCTTTGCGTTTCCTATATTTGACTTCTATTCGCTATCAGTGCTGTTGTTTATTCGTCCGTCCCTCGTATGCTCTTCATGTTATCCATGTCTCATTCTTGTTTTAAGCGCTATGAGCATGCTCCATGCGAGTGTGAGCACGCACTATACAAATTTTTCATTTATTATTATTTGTGTGTGGGTGTATGTGTGAGAGAGATAGAGAGAAAAAGCTTCAAAATAATAAAGATAAAAAATAAGCCATACAATCAAGCTGTCTCCCTCCCCCTTGGCGTGAGGAATAAAGAAACGGCATGAATAAAGTAACAGACGGGGAAGTAAACAAAAACACCGAGGAAAAAAAGCAACAAACATCAAAACACAGCTACGTAAACAGAGGTGCAAAGACTATTTGCTGGAGTTGAATGCTTACTATAGTGGTAATGTGATGCACGGTTATCACCAGGTTTGTCAGCCCCTGTTCTTCAGTAACACCCATAGTTTCATAATCCGTTGGCACTGATTTCCTTCTTTCTGTGCTTGTTTTCGACATTTAACGAGGGCGAAAATCATATGAAGAGGATTTATTGCTTGTAAATCATCCTACCAACAAGGCGTGTGCGGTGTTAGTAACGTGTTTGGAAGTGTTTGAAGTGTTTAGCGCAGGAAAGGAGTGTCTATGCTGGATAAGTTTGGAGAAAAAAATGGGATTTAGCTCGAAGTAAAACTTCCTTCTTTTTTTTCTCTCTCTCTCTCTCTTCGCTTTACTCTTTGTGCATCTTTTCTTCGCTGTATGACATTGACAGTGACATAGCATTTGATGAACAATGTTAGTTCTTTATTCCTTCCGTTTTAATATCTTTTCTTCCGTTCTTTGTTTTTACGTTGTGAACAATCTGAAGTAATCCGAATTATCTCTGAGATAAGCTGGTATCATCGCGACTTGCCGGACCATTAATATCCGTATTACTGCTGCAAGACACAGCCACGAGACTAGCAAATCTCCCTTATCAGTTTTGTTCAGCTGCACATGGCCCCTCGTAAACTAATAGTTGAAGTGTTTTACACGTGCAGATAAGGATTTAACTCTGTCGTTTACATGAAGTAGTTTTTTCCGACTTGTCCCTTTCAGCTCTGAACAAGAAAGTTTAACGCTTGAGCAAACAAAGTAAACACGAAGACTATTTTCACACAGCACTGCACGCATCTCTCTCTAACTCAGACGCTAAGTTTTTTCTGTGAGGGAAAGGGCGAAGAAAGAGAGAGAGAGAAAAAAAATCTATTTGTTTGTAATGGAAGTGCAGAGAAAATATTATTATACAGTAACTTGTAGACCTTTTTTTTTTTTTTTGCATTAGTGGTTACCATTCAAACAGCTTCTCCGCACATATTGAGGTTGTTTTTTTTTAGGGAAGATGGAAAATTGAACCCAAAGTTTTGAACAGTTACTGGGGTTTTTTTCATTTTTTACCAGGGATCCCAAAGAATGTTATTTTGTCTTATGGAATACATAAGGGCCTGTTGCTTTCCGCCTTCCTCTTCTTTCTCTCTATTCCTATAGAATCGGTTCAGAACCAAAACGTTTGAGAGTATAATAATTCACGCCTCATGCATAAAATATTGTACACCCAGCTGCAGTCTAAAGACTTCAACAGTAAGCAGTTGTATAGTAAGAACACAGAGGGGAAAAAAACTCAACATGTAAGGACATGCATGTAATGACACTCAAGATAGTTACAGCATGCAAATTTTAAAACCACATTTTGGTGACCTATTATCACACATGTTATGGGTAGTGGAAAATGGACCATTCCGAAAATTGTAGTATCTGCACAAAACACAACTGGGTCGTTGTATACAACTAGTTTAGTTCTCTCCATCTCACCGCCGTCTGATAGCAAATTTCTTTTTTAAAACTAATGAGTAATTTTCCCCCAACAACGTTCCGTATCTTTTTATCTCTTCGTCCTCTAATAGAGATTCTCGCTATCAGGTGTTGTCTGCTTTAACGAAAAGATTAATTCTGGAAGCGTTTGAAAATTATTTTTATTCCTAAAATTTGAAAGGAAGATATTGAAAGAGAAACAGGTTTTCTATGTACCTCTTAATTACGGCATCTTTAACACACACACACACACACATACACACACATGAATTTAAGAAAGATATTCAGTTTTATTGTATTCACACAGGGAGATCAATAAAACAAACATAAATCTATGATAAGAAAAGGTTCTCCTGCTCTCAAGCTTCATGTAGCTTGTACAGGTTTAAAAATGTGTCTGTCATCATCTTACCTGAACAGTCCTGTTGCTCTTCTGGAAAACGACGACCAGACAAGGGAAGACAACGCAATGTATCGAGTATCCTGTTGGTGTCAAGAGTAGTCAACCTTAGACCAAGAAATGTTGCGCTTCATACTTTCGAAATGCGCAAGTTCTTCACTTCTTTTATTCACGAATTAAAAATAAATAAAATATTAAATTAAAAAAACTGTTTGCGATACTTATACTTCAACTGCTTTCCTAATAAGTTGTTACTAATTGTCCTGTGGGATAACTAAAGTCTTGTTTTACCTGCTTCAATATCAGGTACTGTAAGAGAAAGTTCTGCTGTGTGTCCCAGTGACAGAGAAGACAGTAGAAGACAGTTCCGAGCAATGACTGTCAATATTTTAAGGTATCAACGCGTGCAACGGCTGTGCTTGTTAAGACCTGTACGAGTCAAAAGATGCCTTCTGGCTCGAAAATCAGTGTCGTAAACCAGCTTCAAAACTGAACAGGAACCATAAAGAACACCGCCATGTGTGTCGTAAACCGAACCGAGCCAAGAGCGTGAACTGCACGTGAGTCCCCGAGTCGGTCCTGAGTCACTGGTCGTAAAGCAGATGCACGTGCGTCATAAAGCACAGCCATGCACCCGAGTCGTTAAACACAGACGTGCACCTGAGTCATAAAACACAGGACTGCAAGTTACTCGCACAGTCAGAAAGCGCCTGCACAGACCGCACATGACCAGTAATAAAGACTTGAGCAGAAGACGTAAACTAAGCCGTTAAGTCGAGTTGAACGTGAGTCAAAGGCTCTCTGGCCGCTTCTGGGGGCTTCTAAAGCAGAGAGACACGGAGTTTTTACTAAATGTATCGAAAAGTCCTTTTCTTTTATTTTGTTTGTTTGTTTGTTCTTTTAATAAGAATTCGAGTTCGAACCTTTCGAGGCATGAAAGGAATTTTTAGAGCGTGATATGTTTGATATGCACCCAATTTTGTCTTTAACAGTTTGGGGCCAAGTGCATGTTGCGTCGCTAAACTCTAAGCTGGATGGTAAGCACGACAAAAAAGCTAAACGGCAAATAAAAATGATCCGTTTTTACCTGTGCCAAATACATGTTTTGCAGCTGTTTCCTGGGTGCTTTTCTTTTCTACTTAAATCGGTTTAACTATTGCTTCCTTTACCTTGTGATCGCCTAAAAGATTTTCGCAAGAAAAACCAAGCGAAATTCACCCACCCGAAACCACTTAAGAACGCAGTCTCGGAGAACCATCTCGAAGATGGGAGAGGAGCTGTATGTACCTCAGCGTCGTGTGTTGCCCCGTCGACTGAAGTGTCTAGGTCCTCTTTCGGTGAGTGTCATGGATGTCAGAAGCATGTCGAGATACTTGGGGAACAGGCAGGAGGAAAGATCAGCGGTGTCGCGATTGAGCTGCTTCCTCGGGCCAATCACAACTCGAATTCACTGCCACCCGGGCACGTACGCAATACCACTTACTTGCTTACTGGCTTCATGTAGCTTACTTGTCTTTCAGTTCACTTACTGACTTTATGTTGCTTACTTGTCTTTCAGTTCACTTACTGCCTTTATGTCGCTTACCTGTCTCTCAGTTCACTTACTGTCTTTATGTCGCTTACCTGTCTTTCAGTTCTCAAATGACTCCGAGCCCTCAGCGTACGCCCCCAGTAAACAACTCAAGGTATTTTAATGTAGCATTAAATGGGTTATTAATATGCAAGAGAGTTTTGATAATATTTACCCAAGACCATCAGCATCAAATCATTTCTCAGCGGCTAGTTGCCTAGCGACACACCGGCCTTGAGATTCCGCTGCGGAGAGCAGACAGCCGCTGGTGAGAATGATACTCGCCACTCTGTCACAGACCGGGCATGCACACCTCTAGAGGGGAATTTTCTCTCATTTTCTCTCTCTCTCTCTAGCTAGAGAATCCTTTCTTTAGTTACATAACTCATTCTGTACTTATAGAATGCATTCTCTACTTATACAATTCAATTCTGTACTGACAGAATGCATTCTATAAGTATAGCAACAACAGAATGCATTCTCTAGCTAGAGAGAAAAAAACTCGGTAAAAACCAAAGTATTTCATTTATATTATACTCAGAAGTTGCTATCCAATTTATTTTATATATACAATTCCATTCTGTAACTACAGAATGCATTCTCTAGCTAGAGAGAGAAAATTAGAGAAAATTCCACTCATGGTGCCCCATACACCTCTGGTATGTCGTGGAGCAGTCCCTATACCAAGGCCCTTGTTTCATGTTAGTGACCCCACATTCCCAGCAGAAGCCTGACATCAACCCGCCTGATCAGCGCTTCTACCTTTACGACCTACACCGTTTGGACGAAGTTTTTGAACCTGTGTGATATCTGTCTTGTTTACAGGCTGTTAGTTACAATGATGCGCTTGAGAATCTTGAATCATATAATGCCCATTCAGACAGGAGGAGTTAGAGAAATATCACGTGATGAGGGGTTGTGAAGTCTGATGTTCAAGAAATAGAAGAACAAATGTCATTATATAAAATTTTGCCAATGTTAGAGATGCTTATTCCTCGCTTTTTTAGTACAAACACAAACATTTTGAAGCATCGTGATCTGCTTAACATAAACAAGAAAAAGTTATTGACAAAGCTGGCACATTTCATCAGTCAGTTGAAATGTGTCATGTATCCTATCAGGAGTTTTTGAAATACAAATATTTGTTGTGATTAGCTCCTACCGCTTGCATTGAATCAGCCAGGGCCCAGGGCCATGAAGTGCAGTTTCAAAGCTGCCATCGAGATTTCGTAACCTTCGCTCCATCAAGTACCATAGACGGTATACTGACAACGCCTTAGCCGTGTCTGTGCAGCATGACGGGAAGGTAGGAAGAGGTCCCCTGTACCCGTCTCCCTTCGTAGTCTGCATCTGTTCGCGCCTGGAGGACCCTCTTTCTGTGGTCAGCTACCTCCGCAGTAGCTCTACCTTCAGTCCATGGCTACGGCCCCTACAGGAAGGTATGCTGACAGACACGTCTAGTGATCTTGTCCTCCCTCTCAACACAAGTAGCGGGACAAGGGACGCAGCCTAAATTGTGTCGGTGTCAGTCAGGGAGCAGCTCCTCACTGTACCCTTCGACTGGTGCGTCGAAGACATGAAAGCGGTACACGTGAGGTTCTGTCAACACTAACTGACGTCTCGTGCAAAGTACAGTCCACAACGTGCTGCTGATAGACACCGGGTGCTTATGGAATTAGGTATGGGGAAGTATGCAGTCAGGGCGGGGAGAAAGGTAAAACTGGGGATAGGGATCAGTGGGGGGACAGTTTGAACGGGAGGTATGTGGTGGTGGTGGCGGCGGTGGTGATGGTGGTTGATTGGATGACACAAAGCCGTTGGTAGCCGAGTTCTCTGCTGACATGATTTGAGAGTGGGAGAGGATCGATTCAGTGACTGTCAACACGATTGCTTGCTTCAGGGCAACACAAGATTAAAGCCGCGGCTCTTTCTGTCGATTGCGCCAGGTAACTTTTTCAACTCTTCGCTGTACTTCCATATGTACTTCATATTCCACAGGGGGAAGAAGGAAGTAGGGAAGGGGTAGCTGGGAAACTCCAGAGCTTTCCAGCTTTTTTTTTAAACTGTAGACCTCTGCTTTGTGGGGAAAAAAATAGTACAGTCCTCCAGATATTTGCAGAAGTCCGCCTTGCAACGAATTGGTTAACTGATTAAATGCGGAATGAAAAGTGATACAGTTCAACACAAAATGATTTGAGCGCTATAATACTATATACTAGTCTATATTCTCTGCAGACTTCTAGAAACTCAAAGTGCTCTTAAAACGTTGTATGAGATCAAATGAAGGTTTCTGCCGCACTTCTTTGTTACCACTGCTACCAGCCATAACTCAGTCGCACTGTTTGTTTATGTATCAACCGAGGTCTAGGAAGTACACGAGCAAGGGAGGTGGTATGGGTGTTTTACGCCGAGCAAGCAGCTAAGACTATATCACGGCCAAGCAGTCAGCTCTATAAACAGAAGTCACGTGTAGAGGGGAGGAAATACAGGAGACCTGACCGAATAAACCGTTTCACCATAATAATGAAATCTGTAGGACCTGACCGACTATACAGTCAATTGTGCTCCCTCGCACCGATCATATCTTTCCACAAGCAACAGTCAGCATACTATTTTTAGTAGTTGTTTTTTTTTAATTCTGAGATCGTAAGTTAAACGATGGATAGTGTGTTGCAGTACACATGCACCGAATATCCCACGATAAGGATGCCGCTACAACTTAAACAAAATATATATATTAAAATAACTCGTTTGACAGTTTGTCACCAGGTCGCATTGGATTCACGTGAAATTAATTAATAAGTCAACTCCGCAAAAGATGTTGCAAAAAAAAAACAAAAAAAACCAGCTAGTAAAGGAGGAAACGTGAGTGACCTCGAAGCGTTCTAACCGAACACTGCCGCGAAGGCATGTGCGAGCTGTTTTGGAGTGTGACAACTTGAGTATGCGAATCATGCCAGCTGACAGCTTGTGTGTGTGTGTGTGTGTGCATTTTTTTAAATATATTTTTTTTTACGTGCTTTACCTGCTACATAATGACGGAATAACAGCACGTGCAGAAGTTTCTTTCATCGGCACCTTTAGTGCATACACGTGTGTGAACAACAGAGCAGGACATTTCAAACGGTAACTTTAAAAAGCCCACGACGGTTCGCTAAGGTATGTGTTTACGCCCAGTTCGCGTTCGCTAAATTTTCTCCGTGGTGATCGCTGTAGAAGTTTTCAGTCAAGTGCAATTTAGACTAAATATATGGGGTCTGTTCGCTCTTATCCCACTATCTAATGGTCGTCTTCTTTTCACCTTTCACCTTATATCTGGGATAAGTCGACGAACCCTGTGGATTGTCGCGCTCTCAGTTGCGAGTTTTTTGTCTTCATTTCCCGATGTATGCTTTCTTTCTTTCTTTCTTTCTTTCTTTCTTTCTTTCTTTCTTTCTTTCTTTCTTTCTTTCTTTCTTTCTTTTACAGAGAGAGAGGAAAAGGTGGACGAAAAGAGAGAGCGAGAGGAGACAGAGATGAGGGAAGTGTATGTGGGGGGGGGGGGAGATGTATGAAAGGTGGAGTATGGATGGAAAGGTGGAGAGGGAAAGAAACTCTAACAACTTTTGTGAATAGACCCGCGGGTCTTATTCAAGAGGGACGTGAGCAGCAGAAACATCAAAGTACTATACAAAGTATGAACAGACTCCATTGACAACAACAACAACAACAACAACGGCAGGATTTGATATAAAGTACAAAACTAGTGATTGAAATAAAAAAGAAACCTACTGTGCTCGTTCAGATATTAGTGAGACAAGACAAAAGTAAAACAAAATACTCACTTGCACGTAGAGGGATTAGAAACGAACAGAGAGAGAACACTGAGTGCCTTTACTGTTTCAGAGGAAAGAGGGAAAAGAGAAAGGACAAAAACAGACAGAGAAGGACACTTGTCAGCGTGTCTTATAGACTTTAACAAACTTGTTCTTACTCCAAGTACATTATGTTGACAGGTGCCGCCATCAGGATACAATGTCCTCCTATGGAGTTTAGCCTTATTAGAGGCCAGACATTGTCAACGTCAATGGGCCGCACATATTTCTACACCTGATACTTTCCATTTAACCGTCACTCCAGCTGAATGGTAAGATGAACGTCTGTAGGTCTTAAAGTAATGTCTTCATCCTAAGAATAAGCAATGCTCTGATTTTTCATACCTATTCAATATTGTGGTTTTAAGGCTCATTTTAAGGTTTGCTGGGCTTTTTTTTAAAAAATTTAATCCATGATCCATAAAAAGACTGCTTGTCAATCAACTCTGGCCACTTGCCAGCACATCGGTCAGCCAACGGCGAGTGTGTTGGTAAGTACACTAAGTACATATTATCTCTCTCCTTCTCTCTCTCTCTCTGTCACACACACACACACACACACGTATGTTAAATTTCACCAGGTGACGTGGCACCTCTAGTCACCATAAGTAAATAGTAGAGGGTTATCGTGAAAATCAGAAACTTGAAGATAAAGATTATTCAGGATGGAAAGTTTAATAATAATAATGATTTTTTATAGCGCATAAAAATCTTCACGATTATCATTATTATTTTCTTATTAAGTTATTAAAAGACAGTATAGATATAACTAATATAAGTATTTATTTGACGTGTCATATTCGCGGCGCCCCCATCCGGTCTACCACTGAAGTTCACAAACTATGCGCGCGCACCCATCGCCATAGCAACAGCAATAAATACCAGGAGCGGCAATTGATTCTCAAGTTTTGGGACCTGTGATGAATTACCTCCCGTTATCTGTAGCGCGATTATCTTCGTTCCGTTCTTTTACACGGAATCTTAGCATATTGTTACAAATATTCCTCATTACGTGTTAGGAAATTGTACAACTTTATTGACAACGACCGAACTGCAAGCCACATCGACTATAATTTTTAACTGTGACATTATTTCGAAAACAAATCCAACATGTTAACATCTTTAATATATATATATAATTCCAATATTATGCTTTTACTGATATCCCAAATCCAGCTAATCAAAATCAAATCAATTTCTTTTCTTTAGAGTATGAAAAATTTTCTCCTCTTCCTTCTCCTCCTGTGTCTATTTCTCCCCCTTGCCTCTTCTGTGTGTGTGTGTGTGTGTGTGCGCGCGCGCGCGCGCGCGTGTGTGTGTGTATGTGTGTGTGCGTACCTTCATGTATGTGTCTGTGTACGCGCATCTGTATGTGTTTGTTGCACACGCGCCTATGGTGAAACGAGGCGGTGGGGAAACAACAACGAAGGAAACTGTTGAGGTTGCTACAGCATGATGAGAATGTTTTATTGAATTATTGTATTTCATTGTGTTACTTTGCCTTCTTCCCTGGTTTTAGGTGTCACTGCCAGCTAAAGGTTGTGAGGGAAGGTATAGTCGTACTGATGCAGACACAAACAATAAATAATTATTATGTCTAGAGTGGGAAACGTGTGTGGCTGTTATCAACTTCAGACCCTGTTCAATCTCTCTCGCTGCCATTTGTGTTCTCAAATTACTTTATATTTCTGTAATATTGTTTTATTACTGATATGTTTCCTGCCTTTCTGTTAGGCAATGGCTCTTAAATAAACTGAGGTTAGCCAATCTCTTTTCCTATCTCAGACTTCCGTATCCTTATTCATCGATGCGCTTGCTGCTTTTCTAACACGGTCTACCAGTAAGCGCAGTATATCTTCAAATAACAATTAACTTATTGAACAGTTGTTACCAAATATTACTCATGCTTCATGTCTTAGTTTGCTTGAGCGTAGTGAAGCACCTGCGAATTCAGTCCCAAAACACACTCTTCTGAAGAGTCTGAACCGAGGCGGCCTTTGGGGGTGGCAACTAGGGCAACTGCACCAGGCCCCGCGCCTGAGGGGGGCCCCGTGATAGGAGATTATTGTGGTACAGTATATACGCATACGAAGTGAAAAAGACTCTTATTTCTCTTGCTCAGGACCTTATATCCGAAAAGCACATAAAATAGGTTCGTCACAATGTTGTGCGATGAAACGCCGTGGTATCATTTGTTTTATTATTCCCCTGTTTCTCTCAGGGAATACCTTTCTTCCGCAAAGTTGTTCAGTATAGCAGGCTGTTCCTGAAACTCGGAGGAAAGCTGTTTACCAACCTTCCCGAGTCTCAGGATGTGAGGGAGGCATGGAGGGAGTTGGGAGATATGAGTGTGTGTGTGTGTGTGTGTGTGTGTGTGTGTGTGTGTGTGTGTGTGTGTGTGTGTGTGTGTGTGTACAAATGGCGTAGGGTTCAAGGACGTCTGCCAGATCCTGCCAGTATCTTCTACGAAGTAGAAAGAAGCAAGAGAGAGAAAGAGAAGGGCAAGCCAGTCTGTTCTACTGCGTAGGAGGAAACAAAAGAATGAGTGTGGGAGTCAGAACTGCTTAAAAGAAGGAGGAGGGTAAACAATAACAGAATGGGAGGACAGCAGGTAAACGAGGAAACCAGCTGCAGGTAGCGGCTGTGACTTTGTGCCCTTTTCTCTCACCGCTGAAACGAGCACAGGTAGAACAGGTAGCTTGGCGCAGGAGGGGAGCACTCTGCTGGTCTCCATGCACCGGAAATGAAACTTCTGCCAGAACCAGGGAGGGAGAAAGAGAGAAGGTGGGGCGGGATTCAGTGCAGGGAAAAAAATAGAGTGAGAAACGGCGGTGATTATTCTTTGTTTGCCTGGCTTTCACAATGGGTATATTGATTGTTCTTATTTCAGTTGTTAGCTGGTGCGCAACAATTGTGAGGAGATTGTATCTTAAGCAGCAAAGATGCATGAATAACAAATTAACGTTCATGCATAAAAGCTCTAGGAACAATCCTCACTCAGTAGTAATCAACCTTAAATAATGGACCCTGCCTCCCCAGCGCTGGTCTCCCACGAATGTAAGATCCTTGGAAACTACACGCGTTTCTGTCTAATCGTGTGTTCGTCTTACATTATTAAGAAAATGTTATTTCCCTAATCTCCACTTTGCATGTTCTTAGTTTGACCGATTCTTAATCTTGCCGGAACTGACAAGAGGGAAGTAACTTATCCTGTAACCACAGGGCACGAAGCATTAACGTCCTGTATGTGTATGATTTGATGAAAACTTGCTTGGCCCTGGTTTCGGCGGGCAGCATATAAAGGAAGAAGAATATTTATTTGCTGCAACTTTCTAGACTTTCTAAACCTTTTAAATCTGCAATTTTAGTGAAATTAAAAAAACTAGGAGTAAAAGGTTAAATGACATTGTTTCAAAATGATGATATGAAATAAAGTGATAGACTAACTTATCTAGGGAAACGTCATATGATACGGTTTCAATAAATGATGATAATAATAATGGGACAGACCAAGATCCAGCAAAGTTCGGAACACAAAGGTGTAAAGATGTCATTTCACTATATTGACAAAATAATAATAAAAGATAAAGGGAAGGGTAGATTGCGATCGTATGGGAACAACAAAGAAGGGCAACAACTTTGATGTCCACTTGGATTTTTTTTTTAAATCGTCTGTTCTCAACCGGTATGCTGCTGTACAGGAATGCTTCAGACGCGACCGGTGGGTGTACGGCGCTGGCACTGAGTCTGGCAGAGAGAGAGAGTCTATTTTCGCCATCAGGAGGAAAAACCGGCGCTGTTATTCCGGGACTTTAGAGCCGCTAAATTTGGTCGAGTGACTAAACCGGCGTCGCGATTTCTCAAAATAAATGTGAGGCTGCCACGCTTGCCAGGTATTTGCTCGTTATGTGTGTGATGGAGTTGATGGAGGCTTATACAAAGTCTTCATCATTGGTGACTCTTCATACTATGCTTTTATGAGCACGGGCTCACAAAGTTTGTCACTAAGATTTAACTAAGAAGTACTGGTTAATGTATACACCGTGATTACTTTTATCAGATATTTTAAATGAAAAAGTTCCCAAAATCGAGCACAAAGAGCGTTGATGTAAAATTAAGAATGATAAAAGTCTACAGGAATAAATTTCTAAAGCGAATGAACGATAAACACCCCTAGGGTATATGCACTGATGGTGGGGGGGGGGTTAAGAATTTTTAAACGGGATACGAGGAAGAGGCCTCATTTGCCAATCTGCAGTCTGTTGCATAAATTGTTAGTAGTTCTGTTTGGGTTTTTGCTTTTTTTTCCAACTAGTATCTTGTACGTCCAAAAGACACACACACATGCACGCACACACGCACGCACATATACACATCCACATACGCACGCATGGGTACAAACAGCCTTACACTTGCACATTTCCACCTGTGGGGAACATGTAGACGGGTGCACGCCACGATCACAGGGGAGAGAGGCAGAGGTAGGTCGGGTAAAAGTCTGCTCCCGGTTTTTCTTCTTCCAGATACCTGTGCGCCGATCTGCAATTTATGGCAGGTGCGCGCTGTCGCTCGTGCAGATGGTTTTGGCAAACAGAGGCCCTACCTTCACTTTTTCCTCGCCTGTACTTTTGGGGCCGGCTGCATAAGAAGCATATTATGGTCCTTCCGCACATTCATGCGACAGGTCGAGGGTCGGTAGACTGTGCGCGTTGTCTGTATCCTGAAAACTTTGTAAGGGAACAATTCTTTTACTGCCATGTCATAGACTTATCCTGGCCTTCTATTTGCTACTTTTTTGTTATTGTTAATTTGATTGCAGAAATAGCACCCACCGCTCTGCCATTGTCTTTCTCTCTCTCTCTCCATTCGAGACTGAACTTCACTTTGTACTTGTTTGTCCTAGGTATACTGATTTGAGAAATGAATACATTCCACTAAAGTTCTATAAATTTACATTTCACTTTAGATTCTCTGTACTTATGGCTGATAATAATCCAGGAATAACACGCCGCCTTGCCATTTACCTTTACAAAGCATTACAACGGAGGAATCAGGAAGTTGCACACTAGTATTTATTTTTTAAACACTTTTTTGAGAGAATTTCAGTTCACGATTAATGGATTTTTTCTATGACTTTTACAAATCTTCCACAATACAGTTTTCTTGGAGGTATTAAGCATATTGGTATGAGAGATGCCCTAAGAAGGTTTAAAATATGTCAGATTTGTACTGCTAGTAGCTCCGCTTTTGTTGTGTTGAAAGTAAGGATATAACATGATCTTTGTGTCAGGATGAAGAAGCCTAAATACATTGTCTGTTTGTCCGTTGTATTTTGATTTGCAAGTAAGCTACATTACCATAAAATATTATAGGAGTCCTTCTCTATTCAGATTCCAACATATAATGTCAGATGCAAGAACTAGTATTTCTAACCCTCTAGCTGCATTTGTTTACAAAGCACTAGAAGAGAGAGACGACTCTCTAATATAACTTATTTATCTGTGTGTTCTCATTGTGCTGGTATTTTCTGTAAATTTATCATATTTCTTGGTATATCCTCTGTAAAAATAAAAAAGCACAGTGTGACTTAAGTTAGAATACATTCGTGTTGATGTAATCCTATTGCCTTCTATACGGTTTGTGTTTATACCTTTGATGGTGTTGTTATGCTCCTCCTTGAAATGGACCGATGGCCTATTCAATAAAGTGGTTCTGATTCTGATTCTCTCTCCATTTCGTTCTCACACTATTTCCTCTCTCTCTCTTTTATTATTTCTATCTCTCTGCACTCTTCCTCTTCCAGATGTAAACATGACATACACATGTGTGACTGTTGAAAGCTCCTGTCTCCTCATCGTTCTGCTTCGCTTCGAATCTGAAATTATATTCTGGTCAATAACATCCAAAAAAGTGACAGAGAAACATCCTTCATGTTGGCTATAGAACAAAGTGATATGTTCGTCAAGGCTCGTCTGGGGCGACTCCTACCTTAAAGACAAAGGTAGAATTGTGGAGAACTTGGTGTGGGGGTTGTGGTGGAGGAGGGGTGTGAGTGAGAAAGAGCGGGAGAGATATACACCCGGCTAGCACTGTACATCAGAGAACCACTTTCTGGCTGTTGAGATCTCGTGTGATCAGGCGAGAGCTAGATATCCTTGACGCAAGTCTCTGTCTGTCTGTCTGTCTGTCTGTCTGTCTGTCTCACACACACACACACACACACACACACACACACACACACACACACACACACACACACACACACACACACACACGCACGCACTCATTCATGTGTTCTGTTTTACGACATACGTGGGTAGAATTCAACAGGGAATTCAATCAAACTGCAGGTAGAATATATCTTATAAATCTTTTCCGTTTGGAGCACCGCATACCTGTTCACATATTAACATGTTACAGCGTTTACACACGTACACACACAGACAAACAATGACAAACTAAATATATGTGCTAAAAATAGGCATAATCTAAACTCCAAGATAAAACCTATTTTACTGGTCTTCGCTCATTTTGATACATGTATATATATATATATACGGGAAAGGCCCAGTACTGCTTAGATTCTGGTAATTATATCAAACATAAAAATGTTGACAAAGCGAGGCTTTTATCCAGTATCGGCATGCACTAGATCGCACCTTGATTTTTCTCAGGTAGAGATCGTTCTCTGTTGCAATGCAGATGTTGAGACTGCTCATAAAAATAGCAAGGATTACACCTCATACATCTCGCCCACACAGCCTTGCACCACGTGTACAGCTAGAACCAGAGTTCCTTGGTCGACTGTCGACTCTGGGACTCATACATCTCGCCCACACAGACTTGCGCCACGTGTACCACTAGAACCAGAGTTCCTTGGTCGACTATCGACTCTAGGACTAGCGTCGTTGTGCGTTTACATTACTGTAATACTATAATATTACATTGACCTGGGGCAGCATCTGACTTTTACTGTCGGATTAAAGTCAGTAGATATAAGTGTGTATTTCTTAAGTTATCCTGACTTAGCCCCACAGACTTGCTTGTTACTCCACGGACGTGTACAGGTGGACTGCTGTCTGTCTGCCGAGACCAACGCTGAGCCTCTTGCGAAGTTCTCCGCTGTTAGTCTCGGCGAGCCTTACAATGAATGTCAATAAACCGGAAGCCATTTCGTACCCAGCCTCGTTCTATGACTTCACTGAAAATAATCGTTTGCAAGCAGTCCAGTAATACAAGTCCGTGGTTACTCGACTGTCGACTGCGCATTTGCATTGATATAACAGTGATATAACACTGGCATAACATCACGCCGACTTGGACACGAACTCTTTAGTAGATTGTAAGACAAGCATTAGCGTGCATTAGTGTACATTACTAGAATGTTACACAGAGCTGACCACACAGTCACCCAGAGTTGAGACACTTACTTGAGCACAGACGTGAGCATGTCCACAGCTGGACGAGACCTCGTGTTTATTCGTGCATGACTCAAACATTACACTGATTTGGCCACACACAAGTAGCATTAGAATCTCATAAACGTGCACCTTAGACAAGGGTAATCCCACAACCTGATCACAGACATACAAAGAAAGATTCCCCTTTTTAACTAAGCAAGGTACGTGGATCTAAGCTGATAGCATCTCTGTTATCTGCAAACTCTTTTCAGAAACAAAATTACTTCTGTATGTGTAAGTTCTAGGCAACAAACAAAATCTTTGTTCGACGACAACGGAAATAAGAAAAGGATTTCTTTCTTCTTTTCACTTTGCTGTAACATAAAATTTCCAGGAAAACAAATGAGGGAAAGTTCTGGCTAATCCCTGATGTCGCCTTTATTATGCTATGTTTGGTTGACTGTTTGATTCTGTACACTTAATGATGATGTCTATAGAAAAATACCATAGCAAAAGAGAGGGATTTTTAACAACAAACACAGATCAGCTTGGTCACCCTTTTGGTTGAATTAGCAGTGTTTGTGTTTAAATATTGTGGCCCACTGCGCCGTGACTAGAGATGAAAGATGCACTTAAAGTTTGTTGGTGGTGTTTAGCACAGGTTCCACTGTAAGGTGGCGCAGTTGCGCTAGGCAGAAACTGGTGCAGTCTCCATCTTATCTCTCTGTTGGATGGGTGTTCGTGTTTTAGAGCTGAACCCGAAAATCCAGTGATAAAAAGCCCTCCGTTCAAAATGTCGGCTGCCGTCGATATGATAGCCCTCGGGCCCTGTAGTGTTAGGGCCGTCTCACGTGCTCTACGTCAACGTGAAGGTCTAGCCCCCTCCAACCCCTTTTCCAGATGGATCACGTGATTTCACTATGGCGAGATCCTCTACCAAGGAATATATTTGTTACTGGTGAGCGCGAAACAAGCCAACCAATAACTAAAAAGCAAGTAAGCTAAGTAACTAAAATAAGAAAAAAATTACTGAGGATAAAACCACTAGCCTCGTGGCCTAGTTGATAGTCAAAGCTAAATGACGGCGGTAAAGTGACCCACGAACGGATATCTCCTGTTTCTGGATTATCTTTAAATCAGAAAAATTGAAAACGGTGATTGCAGTTAAACTAGTCAGAATTTTTTAAAAAATTCTCACTAGTCCAAAACGTTGTTGGCAACTTTCTTTTCTTCTCCAAGAATTGCTTCAGCTGCAGGTCGAAGGGTGAATCACGTGAACTGACTCCTTCTCCTCCGCCTCCTTCTCCTACTCAGAAGCAGCAGCAGCACCAAAAACCAAAGTTTCCCGCCTCTGTACAACCTGATTTTTAGAGGGATCCAGCCATAGTTGTACCGAACTGTCACAAATTAAGGCAAACGAGTGTGCGCGTGCAGATACAAGTATTAAATAAGAAAAATAGAAACTTCATAGAAACAACATACTTGAATGCGCGTATCGCTCAGACCACATTTGATTTCATTTTGCATTTTCATTTCTTTATAAGTCCACGTGGTCATTAGTAGCCAGAAACAACGAGACATACAAAGCAGCAATATAGCACATAATAACAATCCTATATATATAGGCCTATACATTACAATTTAGAAACTGCAGTAGTGAATTTATGGCAAGTGAACACGATATTCTCATAAGACAATCCCATCATTGTGTTCGAATTAAAACAAACAAATTAAAAACTTTCAAGATCGTGATATAAAATCAGCATTCTACAAATACAGTAAAATCCAGCAGTTAAGACAAACAGCATAATAGTACCAGACAAAGTGTAAATAACAGTCATCAAAAGCTACAGCCTGGAGTAACATACCCTACTGTGTTTTATATGAGCGCCTCGGCTCATTTAGGTGGCGTATTTGAAAAAAAGGAATTCCAGTGTTTGTATGGAAAACACCTATGCATTTTTCAATTAACTCTTTATTTCCATATTTATATTTAGTGATATTCTCTTGATTTATGGTTCTGTTGATAAATATTTATTGGCATTTTTATTTCACTTAACTCTATCAGTCAGCATTCGTAAACTTAAGCAGTAGTAAACTTTTTCGTAAAAATAAAGTCGAAAGACTTACATAAAAAATAAAGCATTTAAATTAATCAATTAAAAAAAACACAAAGATTTTTCAATAGAAAATTTTCACTCGAAAAGATGCGGACTGTCTAGCATTCTGTTATTAGTGAAAGCTGTGCACGACATCCATTGGTAATTGGTGGAAACTGTAGGCTATACTTGTTGGTAATTACAAAACTTACTTCTAATGGCCTATTTTTTTTGGTAGTATCTCTCCCTATCAACTGTTTATTAATATCCCGTCAATGTTATTATTTCTTTAATTATGTCTCTTATTGTTGATTGTCTGCTACAAATAGCATATACTTAATGAAACTGATCACACACTCACTTTTTCTGTCTTTCAATTGTATTATCAAGTAACTCAATTCAGATTTTGATTAAGACTTTGCATTAACTAGGTGCATATTTATTGGGTCAGCACTTTTATGAATAACTGTAAAACATTCTTTTTTTAAATGTGCACTGCTAAATAAACGCTACCTTGCTTGAATCTGTAACAAATACTAGTGCTAGATAAATTTCGCCTACAATAAGGTACTTCCCATTAATTCGTCTCGTATCCGTGGCTGTGTGTATTAAGACCTTTCTTGGAGGTTTAATAATGCAAACTAAGTCAAATTTTTGTATCTTAACAATAATAGAGCAGTCAACAAGCTGTAAATTGATGTTTTGTAGAACAAAAAAATCTTTTAAAAAGAGGAGGGGGATCTGGTGGTTTACGCCGAACCAACAACAAAGGCTCTAGCATGGCAAAGCAGGCAGCCCTGTAAACTTTTAAAAATGAAATAATGTTGATGTTCATGAAGAAATAGGAGGAGTTTGTCGTTTGCTGCAAACTTTCGCATAACATCATGTTCGTTTTGCTCTAATAGGGAAAATTCATAACAGAGCCAGTTTAGCTGCGGTTGAGAGATGTTTGCAAACTTTTTGACGACATTATTTCATTGTAGCCCCATAAGTATCGCTCACATATTGTACACATAGTAATGAGTGACATAAAAACCGGAAGCGGTATTTCCCTGTTGTGGGTGAACATCACATACATGCATAATTTTCTGAAAAGGTGGATGAACACTCGCGACTGGCTGGAGATGTGGCTGTAACCGTTGTTGGTACATCTTGTCTGTGTATCGACAAATGAAAATTACTGTGAACTGTGCTCAGCTACTGGTAAAGGCACCCAGTAGTGACAAAACTAACCTCAACGCTGAAACACTATATTCTGTAGGTTTTTTTTAAGTTCTGCATTTATTGTCAGTCAGTGTTTCCCTTAAATATTTACAATATATCCCTGTAATTCTGTCAGTCAATGTCTCATCTTGCTTTCCTCAAACACATACACTATATTTGTATCACTGTCTCATATTGCTTCCATCAAACACACTCAATACCTGTGTTCGCTATCAGCCATTCTCGCTGCAAGCACGATCTCTTCATCTCGACCTCATGTAACATATCGTCTCATCCCGTCTCCCCCCCCCCCATCACAGCACCGCCCGGGACGTGTCTGTCATTCGTCCATCAGTCACTTCTCGTCTCAACTGCATGTGTTGCGTAGCCATCCAGGTATCCAGCTGAGGTAGAAATCCCTCGTAAACACGGACTGCCTTTGATGTCCCCTCACACGTTGTTTTACGCTCAGACGCACTGCTGTACTTGCTGAGATATGTCAGGATCAGGAAAGCGCAAAATACTTTCTGTAGCTAAAACAAAATGTTATCATGTGTACCGTCGCCATGTTCATGCCAGTCTTTGGACCAACTTTTTTTTATGAGGAAGCTTCTGGTATTAGCATGTTAGATATTGGTCCGGCTGCTGTGTTTACAAGCATGTTGGTCCGGAGGATGTGTGTGTTAGATACTGATCACAAGAACGTGTTATAAGCGGAGTGAACCCAACCGTAAAAAAGAATCGCTGCGTCTGAAGTGTTTCTACCAACACATGTATGTGTGAAAGTTTGAGGTTATTCGGGCGGCTACAAAGCGATAACTACTAGCAGTGGAATGCACATCCTGACCCTTGACTGTCTGACCCCTGGACAGTCTGTACGAGGCAGAACCATTAAGGAGGTTGGGGGGCACTGCGGAGCAGATGGAGGCAACCTGAAAAAGAAAATCGTCCTTGACCTCAGAGAAAACTCTGCAGGGTCAGGCCGGAAACGCTTCCAGGTGCGTTACTGGAGATCGGAACTACCCCTCCCCCTCCCACCTCGGGCTTTGTTTTATCTCGCGACTCTATCACCGAGGTATTTAATGGTTCTGTTTGATCATAGGCCGGAAGGAGATGTGGGGGATGAGCAGGCAGACGACGACTGCTGATAAAAGCAGGGGCGTTCTTGCTTGCGACTCTGTGCCAGACAACGCACCACGGTTAAGGTAGAGAGCAACTGTTGCGGTCCAGCGACCCACCGAAGACATCAATACCCCGCTAACGAAGCGTGAGTTCGGTCCTCGTTTGAAGTCTCCACAATCGTTAGCGACCCTCCTTCCCCCTCCCCATCCCCTTGCAGGTCGAGATGAGCCTTTTTGACGGAGCTGGTGGGGGGGGGGGGCTTGAGCGAACCCGATACCAAAACTCTTGGAGCCGGCAGTGTCGAGGGAACCTATTCTCAAGCAGCCAGTCTCATCGTGCTGGGGCGTCCCAAAGCAAAAGTCGGAGGCGAAAAGGGATGACTAAGCAGACGAGCCACCGCTGGCCGCCCAGTGAGCCAGAGACGAACGGTGGTGCGCGTTGTTTTGGGGGTGGGGTGGAGGTGATGGGTGGAGGAAGGAGAAAAAAGGCTGCTGCAGCAGCAGCAAAGCTCAACACTGCGGGCCGTGATGCGTTGTCGTGTACATGTAGGTTAGACACAGTGAGAGAGCGAGAGGGGGGCCGCGTCTGCGTGTTACACCGGCAGCACCACAGATAGAGAGCAGTGCAGCACATGAGTCAGAGCCGCTCTGCCCAGATTAAAACCTCCAGAAGAGTAGAGTGAGTGAGAGAGAACTCACCACTTCGTACGCCTGTCCCAGGAGGGCGTTGCAAACTTTATCCCCCACCCCTCTAAAAGTCTATTTCTATTCACTTTCTTTTTCCTCCTGTTCAAAAAAAAAAAAAAATCGTTTACCGTCCACCCCTTCCTCCCTTTCTTTCTTCCTATCCATTCCCCCACTTCCTCCTCACCACATCCCCTTTCACTCCCTCACTGCGCGAGGAGGTTCGCGCCCCGCTTGTTGCACGCACTCTGTTGTCTGTGGCGCTCGTGTCTGGAATGGTCTCCTATGCCGGCTGCGTGTGTCGAGGACTCGGTGTGTTGCGACTATGACGGCGGGCGGCAACGCGCTACCTCGGGTGTAAGGGATCCTGCGACAGGGTTGGACGATGAATTTCCGTGGTGTGTACCCCCAGTATTCGGAGGGAGCGCATGCGGCAGCGGCTTACCAGTTCTGCACCGACAACGTGCAGGACATCCATTGGGTAACTACTACACGCCTGAGAGAGAGAGAGAGATGAAACCTTCCTTGCATGCTCTGCATGTGACTTTTCTTTCATTTTTTTTCTTCTGTTGTTTTTAGCCTTGCTTGCACGTGGTTTGTGTTCAGGTTTTGCCAGATGTTGTTGACGCCAGAATAGTTGAAGCTAGTGTGTACATTTTTTTTAACAGGCGTGTTTAGTCAGCAGGAGACTCACAATCACCACGAGTATCCACGCTGGCGATGAGCGTTGCCGATGTCCGTTATGGCGATGTGATATGGCCACGCCATGCTGACGGTATGACATAGCCATATAACAGATGTTCATGCGGGCGTTATGACGGCCACGTAGCAGATGTTCCTACTGGCATTATGACATAGCCACGTAGCCAGTGTTTATGTTGGCGATGTGGTATAGTGTTCGTGTTGGCGATATGACAGGCGCGTAGCCAGCAAACTTTACGACAACAACAAGTTCTGTAGTTAACCTTAACATGCACTGTAGCCGACTCAACTTTTCTGTATTTCTAAACATTGGTTAATGCCTGGAGATGGATAGTCTTTAATGGGCCTCATGTAAACGACATGAAAATAGTCAAAAGATGCCCAATCATTTCTTTATAATTATTGTACTGACGGCTGTCGTAGGAGACGTGTAAGTTTAACTCTTATCGCACCAGAGTTCTTCGGAAACGGTTTTTTTGCAGTATTGTTGTGGAGTTATAAAGCAAGGGGCAGATTGCCATACATGAATTTTAATGTGCGAAACACCTGAGCCGTAGCAGGAGGGGTCGGCTGCTCAGAATCAATTGTCAGTCCTTCCGCGCTTGGCCTTAACTCTGTTTCTCTCTCGTACTCTCGAAAAGTTGGAAAGTTGGAAAATGTCATAGTCATAGTCAGGTGGTTATTGCGCTCGACAGAATTCGAGTTTTGCTCGAGCACATGGCTAGAAAACTCCTCTACGCCAACCCAGCAGACGTCCAGCAAAAAGGTGTACCTGATTTATCAGGGGAGGTGAAAGCAACGGAGCATACTATGCTCTAGACATGTTGAACCAGTTTCGTTCACTGTGCTTACGAGTGTGAGAACCGGCTGCAAGGTGTATCAAAGCGTCTGAAACATCTATCCACTCCCTGCCTGCGAGAGGACCCTGGACTGGGTTGCATGTGAGGGCTTGAAAATAAGTCTAAAATCGAATTCGCTATGTTTGGTCTCAGTGGTCAACATGCTACTCGAGACGGTTGACTTGTTTTCAAGCCCTCTCGTGCACACGAGCTGTTAACAGTAAGTTTTGAAAATTATGGCGAAAATCTTGGACTTAACATCGAATCCCACTCAAGACCCCACGTGCAGAGCAGGCGTGTGGCTGGTTTCAAGTCGACTGGTGAGACCACACTTAGCTAAGTCGATTTACAGTTGGGACCTATATCATGGTAGCGCCTCACTTTTACAAAAGACCTCACCTGTATAAGGCATGTCATCTTATAAAGTCGTAGAACCTCTATAAATAAACTAAAACAACCGGTATATAATGCCAAAACTTTACGTAAGGCCTCACCTGTATATAGCACCTCACATACTTGTAGCACGTCACTTTTATGTACGATCTCACCTGTGCATTCGAACCCACTTTGCAAGTGGGGGTTAAAGGTCCGAGGACAGCCGTGTCAGCTAAACAGTGCGGTACGCTGGACACGACTGGTGGTTCAGAGGGAAGAGAAAGCTGATAAAGGTCGGTGAATGCAAATCAGGAAGGGCAAATGGAGCCACAGAAAGAGAGGCATTGTCTTAATGCAAAAGGAAACACGAAACTGTGGGCCTTGGTCTGGAAACATTCTACTTTAAAAAAGGAAAATAAACAACAGCAGCAACTTAAACAAAAACTGCTTAGCGTGATGATAAAAGGCTGTTCTTTTTTTATTAGTTGATGAGAAATTTCTGCGTATGATTATTAGGTGCCGGGCCCAGACTTGGTGTCCCCAGAGTAATAGGAAAAGGACGGGAGACGGGTGGAGGCGGATATACAAGCAACACCTGCCAAAGATATGTAATCAAGGCGTGCAGGAGATGTGTAATCGAGGATTGCTTGTCAGTGGCGTAGGAAGATGCTCTTTCAGAGGGGACGGCTGCCACCCTAACCCACCCACCCCCCGTTCCTACCTCACTGCGTGGAATGTGTAATACAGGCCTGCAGGAGGTGTGTAATCAACGAATAAGATACAGGCGAACACAACCATGAGATAACAAATGGAAGGCGGCTCTCCCTCCCAACCCCCTACCCACCGTCATCTCCCGAGAAAGTAAGTAAACCGCGAAGGCTATGTTAGAAAGAGACAAATAGGGATCACACTTTCAAAGCATTTTACAACCCGGAAGACCCTGCAGCGAATAATTCGTTATTTGACGAAAGAGTGCTTTTCTTTCACGATGATGAAGAGGAAAAAGTAGGTCTGTGGTGATTTTGTGGATATCCCGCTTTGCTCCTCTTCGTCGATGTTTGTAGGCGTGTACCTGGAGAATGGAAGGGTGTATTCACCCACATTTAAGAAAATAGTATCTTGCATTGCATCTTTACACAGTAATTAGAAAAAAAGTATCTTGCACCCTATTAGACCTCTCAGACAGAGCGACGGGATGGACAGCTAACCCGTGGGTAACAAACAGTGCACCACTATTGCCGGATAGTCCTGCCAGCGAATAATCCGTGCGAGTTAAGGTGCGACATTCAGATTTCACAGTCAATGAACTTACCGATTGATCACGGGAGACGCAGGAAATAATCACTAAATTACACAACAGCACGCAATGACAGACTGACTGTTTCATGTAGTGAGAGAGAATGCTAGTGTTACATAATTATAGGAACCAAAGACGTATTGACTGTGGAAAAATCACGTCGGGAGAGAAAAAAAAAGCTCACCCTTGTGGCAGTCTTGGAAATTGTACTGGATGTCTGCTGGTACTAATTCTCTTCTGATAACGTCTGTTACGAATGAAATGCTTTAGTGGGTCTACGTCATCCTAGCGAGCGCGTGAGCGAGTGTGAATGACGTGAGCCTTGGTGAATGACGCAAGTCTTGATAAATGACGCAAGCTGTGATGTCTGAAATGTTCCAGCAAGAGAGCGCATGCGTAACGTTTTAGTGAGCGTTGAGAGAGAGAGAGAGAGAGAAGAAGAAGCAATTATTAGGTTAGAGTATTGTACGCGTGTGTCGCCGTTAAGTTTTAAGGTTTCAGGACGGGTGTGTGTCGCCACTAGTAGGTTTGGAATTAGTGCGAGAGTGCGTTGTGGTTTAGTATTGCTTCAACCTGAAAGCAAAGAATTGTTTGTTTTGGACTGCGAAAGTTTTCCGTGTTTCTTGAGAAGTTGACACCGCCAGATTTCCTGGACCCAAACGAGCCAGTAACGGTCAATCACCAAGACCAGTTATTTAACAAAGTCCACTTCAATATGTGTCCAGCTTCACATAGAGATTCCATAGATCATTATATCATGCGTGTGTATGTACGTGCATGTGCGTGTGCGTGCGTATGTGTTGTGCACGGTGAGTAGCTTCTAGCTTCTAGCTGAAACCTGACGCAGTATAAGATTTTTCTAATAATAATAATAATAATAGTGAAGATTTTTATAGCGCATATTCACACTCATAGAGAGCATGCTCTTAGCGCTTAAAATGGGGAAGAGACATGGACAAGTAGATACAGAGCACAGGGACGAAAGAAAACGACAGTACTGACGACGAAACAGATAGCAAAGGCATCAGGTAACAGGAACAGAG
The DNA here is from genome assembly GCA_004794655.1 of Marisa cornuarietis. NCBI lineage: Eukaryota > Metazoa > Mollusca > Gastropoda > Architaenioglossa > Ampullariidae > Marisa > Marisa cornuarietis. The sequence continues at coordinate 657,892 of SMMW01000013.1, read as the reverse complement.
AAAAATAGTGATGGGTAAAGTATCGAGAGGGAAGGGGGAAGGTAAGGACGAGCATTGTGTGGACTGTGTTAGGAGAAATGCTCAAGGAAGAGGTGCGTTTTCAGTGCAGATTTGAAGGATTCAATTGTAGGAAGATGGCGGATATGGAAAGGGAGCGAATTCCATTGTTTTGCAGCACAGTAGCCAAAAGTCCTGTGACCATAGGTTGTTGTTACTATGTCTATTACTAGGACTATTAATATTATCATAAGGACTCTGTGGGTCTTGCCTTCTCGGAGGATCACATTATTATTTTAATGAAAATTTCCCTAACCTCACAGCCCACGGCTTTTGTTGTAATTCTGCTGATAGTTATAGATGTCTAGTGTTCTCTAGAATAACTCCTTCGGGATAGGTAGGGAATTATGGTATATCACTAGAGTCTTGTCCCCGTGTGCACGTGACACCAAGAAAGCGTGGTGGTGTGGTTACTGAACTCAGCTGCAGGTCAGAAGGTCGCTCAGGCCATCTACTGGAGGAAAAATCTTGCCAGTGTGACAGCGAGACTTACCAGAGAAGGTAAAAGGTAACAAGTGTAGAGTGGCTCTTGTTCAGGGTACTCGGTACACCATCTCCAGCTCCTTACCTCGCGCAACCACTATACGCTATGGGTCCTTCGCCTTTTTATGACAGGTGAGTGAGATTGTTGGGACCTTGCAAAACGTGGGTCCTTCGCCTTTTGTATGACAGGTGAGTGAGATTGTTGATGTATAGAAAACGTGGGTCCTTCGCGTTGTTATGATGAGTGACTAAGCTTGTTGGGGGTTTGATAATGTGGGTCATTCGCTTTGTTATAAGTGAGTGAGCTTGCTGAAATATTAAGAATGTGAAAGTTTGTTTTTGTAGTCTGGTTGCCGTGCTGAGGTTGTAGGTCTTTCAACTTATTATAACAAGTGAGTGAGCTTGTGGGGAAGGTCTGACAAAAACTTTGATGCGAAGTTTGAGAAAAGCGTGGTGGTGGTAATGGATTCAAACGTAAGGTTAGAATGAGACTAGTTCCAGTCTGCCGCACCACAGGTAAATCCAGTGGTGTGCCACCCTGGGTGTGTCTGTATACAAATTCGCAATAATACACCAGGTGCAAATCCACATCGCGTGTAAATAGCTACACGTGTGGTAACTCTAGTATGCTTCACCGGTAGTAGTTACAGTTTTCTACACCAGTAATTTTAGTAAGTTAATCAGGAAGTAATTACGATACCCTACATGGAGAGGGTAGATCCAGTACGATGCCCAACGCATAACTCCACAACTCCAAAATTTTATACTGGGGGTAATTCCAGTATTGTACGCCGGGGTAATCCCAGTATACTACACCGGGAGCAAATCCAGAAATCCAGTATTTTACACCTGTGCAATTTCCTCAGAAGAATTTAGAAGGTATAAGCTAGTTGGGGGCGGGTGGCAGTCATTGTGCCGCTAGCAGACGAACTGTGCACCCGACCCGCGGTGACGAGGCGGTCCGAGATGACGTGTTTGGGGCGAGGCTGAGAAAAACCCACGTGCAGCTCCTTGCGGACCCTACGCGCACGTGCAGTGTACGCGGAGATGCACTCTGACATCACCGCCAGCCCGCAACACAACGCTAGACCAGCGTGGCAGCCATTAGCGAGTGCAGTTACTCACTGCCTGTCACACAGCACCACACCAGACTCTTAAATACTTCAGACCGCTAAGTGGTCTCCAAAAATGGTCTTCCATACGGCGAATGTTGATGGGGGGGAGGGGAGCGGGGTGTTGGGGAATGTGTGGTGGGTAGCACTATCTTCTTCCTTCGAGCAAAGACCTTTCTGGACAGTCTCTAGGTGCTGTAAACCTCGGTTGTTCTGTTCAGACAGGGGCTTTTTTGTCGGCCCATTGTTGCTGTTCTTTGTATCGGAATGTTTGCGCATTTTTCGAATTAATATGAAGTCCTTTGGGTGCCAGGGAAACAATTTTTATTAATAAAAGGTGGCTTCTTTGTTTTTTATTATTTGTTTAGTTTAGTTCTAGTTCTTTATAAGTAGTTATTTGTTAGCTTGGATCGTCCTTGCTCATATCGACCATTTCTTCTCTACGATGACACTAATTCAGAGGAGAACGCGTTCCACTAAATGGTTTATTCCTTTTTTTGTTTTTAGCTCTTTTTTAGAAGGGAAGAAAATTTGCGAACGGCCTTAGAATTTTCTTTGGTGTCACAACATGTGGACGCGTGAGAGCGACTTTTTCTGCACTTACTTGGGCGATTGAAAACTTAACCTTAACCTGAACCCAAAATCTGTATCTCTAATCCCAAAACTGTTTAACACATCAACTCGATACCTTAAAACAAATACACACACGCTCTCTAGAACAAAAAAATAATAATTTGTAGACAAATAAAAGATTCATCAAAATTTGAACCCGCAGAGTTCACAATGAAAATCCCTCCATTTACCAATTACACTATAGCAGTTTCGACGACGATTTGTAATCAGTTTCGCTATTTGAAGTATTGCATTAGACACCATGAAAGGACAAATCAAAAGACGGTGTGGGCATGGGTTGGAGAACGCAAACAAAATATGTCGCCGCCTGGACCCTTTAGCAAAGTAGGCACCGGCACCACCGCGGACAAAAACGCAGGGCCCAGACAATATGAACATGCTTCAATCAATCAATCAATCAATCAATCAATCAATCAATCAATCAATCAATCAATCAATCAATCAATCAATCAATCAATCAATCAATCTTCATTGTAGCGATACTCCAAATGTTTAGAGGATGTAGACTTCATTGGATGAATGGACGAGGAGAAAACACTTATGTACCCCAGCCCTGACATCGCGTTTCTTGTATGTAGCCTGGGAATGAGACCTTTAGGCAATACTTGGTGATGAAACCAACTTTTGCTTATACTTGGTAATGAAACCACCTGCATGCTGTATGTAGTAACAAAAATCAACTTGACGCTGTATGTGGTAATTAAACTAAGTTTACACTGTATGTGGTGATGAACCCAGTGATGAAAGTTATAAGACACCTACACGCTGGAAGAAATGACATTCGCGTTACATATTTTAATAAAAACTCTGAAGTTGTAATAAAATGAAAACGCGTTGTAAGTGAAGACAAAATAACATTTACGGTGTACGTGATCATTAAATAACCCTTACGTTGTACGTGATTGTGAAACAGCCGTCAAGTACGTGAAGATACAACAGAACATCTTCCACGATTTGTTGTTGGGGTTTCGGTAGCCTGGAGGCCTGGGGAAAGCTGCTCAACAGATTTCGAATTTTAAACACATTTAGGATAGAGAAGGCCTGAACACGACGCACAACTCATTTTTAGAACATTTGAAACTAAAATCAGTAAAAGCGTTTAAATAAGATACGGGACTCCGCTTCCGTCGGCACGTGCAAGTGTAAACAATGGCGGTTCCCATGGAAAATCAGCTAAAGGATAATATTCTGTACGCAGTTGGAGCAGACATCCTGCATTCATTGTTTACTCGTAAATTCAACAACAGTGTAACAAATAAAGTGTCATGCATTGCCGAGGTGCCGAGCACAGTGAGTTCGGTGGAATATGAACCAGCAGAGTGCAAGCAGATCACTTGACGCCACAAGCCGATTCGACCGCCACGATCAGACGACTCGACCAGTGGCCTAGACGGTACAAATTACTAGAAAATACCATGGTACTGTACAGCAGCTCATTATATGTTGAAGTTTACTTGTTAATCTACGTGTTAACCAGTGATGAAAGCATCTCCTATTTTCTTTAAATCGCGAGTTTAAGCTGTGCCAGCAATCATTGCGAGCTCGCCAATAATTCTGGCGTTATCGGTTTGTTGAAAATTTAAGCACCCGAAAACAATTTGTTGTCGTTTAATGTCATCATCGGGTCTCATCTTTGCTTCTCAACACTTCAAATTCTTCTCTAAAGCTGATAATCATGGCCCTCGCTTTTAAACCTCTTTCAATTAGTTTGAAACTGTTCTGAGCTGTTTTAGTTTTAGAAGAGAAAATGATGATGACGATTTTGAAATGTGCACCGTTTCTAAATGGCTTAGAAGCAGTTTTCTAAAAAAAAACAAAAACAAAAAAAAAACAAACAACTTCATAATGAGCTTCTACAAAATGGTTTTAAAGTTAAGACATGAGCAGCTGAGTCCCACGTCTACTGAAGACCTGCTCGCCGACTTGATGTCTTCACATGGCGCTGTAAAATGTAGTCCGGCTACTTTACACAGACACCTGGAATGCAGGCGTTTTTGCATGCGTAGTTTATATAGATACATGTAGTGGCAGACTATGAAAATATTGCGCGGAGATATTAAGCAAGCTATGTCAAAGCTTCAGCAAATTCAGCCGCAAGAGCAAAGAATGGTAAACAAACCATCGTGGTTAAGTCTAGGACATTATAAAATAAGCAAACACCTATTGCTCGCTAAATTCAGTGAAATGATCCGTAAATCAATGCTAATATTCCTCTGCTTTAAAGCTTACAAAGTACCACCTGAAGATGCTGTTGTAGTGCATTCTGACGAACGACGACGACGACGACGACGATGATGATGATGATGATGATGATGATGATGATGATGATGATGATGATGATGATGATGATGATGATGATGATGATGATGATGATGATGTCTACATCAATACAACAGATTCTTTGTGCAAGGTAACGAAATATGCACGGACCCAACAGGCCCAAAACAAAATAAGCCCCCACCCACCCACACACGCGCGCTCGCGCGCACGCGCGCGCGCGCACACACACACACACACTTACATACAAAAATATCAAAAACAACAATAAAAACCCACCCACCCCTGTCCCCGCCCCCGCCCGAAGGTTCTACTTAAAAATGTGTAGACATCAAGGAAAGCCCACTATTGTTTGAGATAAATCATAACGGACTTCATAACGATAGTGTAGAGGTTCCTCTTCCTTGTTTAGTTTTATTTTCTTTCTTACATGCACAGCTCCTTCTCGTTGTGTGCACACCATCTGTCTTTAAGCTGTCAATCCTCGCTGGCAGGTGAGAAGGCGGTTGCCTGGCTCACGCGTGCTGACAACGTGTTCAGACATGTTATTACAGATTACCCGATTACATCAAGAATGTTTTCAAAACCTACCCGGTATCTGTTTCGCATTATATATTGCTCAGTGGCCTAACTCTGCTTAGGTAATGCTGGTATTTTTTGCGCTCTTGACACGTGTTTTGCTACTTATTGATAAAAAGTTATTTTTATGTTTTTATTTTGTCTTGTTGGGGTTGCTGTTAAGTACACAAGGAGGCCGCTCTGTAGGAATATCATGCTTCTGTGGAAAAGCTATTATTATCATTATCATGATTATTGGTACAGGTATCATCCCATAAAGTCCCCCAAGACCTGAGAGGTCCGGGGCCTCCAGCTACTAAAAATAATGATATCGCTGCAGTTCTATTTTTATTTTAAGAATACTATGACTACAAATCGCTGTTACACCTATTGTACGGTGAACTATTTCGCAATGGATAAAAAGCTTAAGTGAATCACCAAAATAACTTAATCGGTCAGCAGTCAGCACACACACACACACACACACACTCAGAGGGACGAGGGACGGGGGAAGGGAAGAGATATAGAGAAGAGGACAAAGAGGGGCTATTTATATAACATTTCTATGAAAAAATTAATTTAAATTTAAAATGCTTCATGCTGACCTGCACAATAAGCCTTCGATGTCAGCATAGCGCGTGTTCTGACACACTGAACACACACACACACACACACACACACACACACACACACACACACACACAAAGACATACAAACTTACGTATATACAGACATGCACACGCAAGAATAGAGAATAAGACAAGCACACGTTTATGTTTCGTGCGAAGTTTTTTTTTTTTTTCTCCGTGACTGGAGTCCGTTGCGCAGCTTCTCGACTCCAAGCTGGCTCCGTCAGCTCCAGCGTGTCCCCTGCTTTTCTAATCGTTAGAGCGATGTTCTGAAAAGAACTAATCAGCCGTGTGTACCTTGTTGCCTACAGAGGTCGCTGCAACGTGTCACCCTGCGACTCATCTAGAAGAACAGCTCGTGGATATCGACGGGATGTCGGGAATGACAAGGACGTCATCACCAGTTGCTGCGCGCCATCATCGTTCTAGTGATAAACGAGAGCATGTGGGACCGGAGACAGCGGCTGTGGTAGACAACATGTTCTTAATATCAATAATAAATGGCTGGTGGAAACCGTCAAGTACTTTTATGTCAAATTCTTTTTGTGTTATTTTCCAGTGATAGTCTTACTACTGGTGATAATATTAAAAGTTCTAACATTCGGTTGGTTTCGGTGAAACTGCTGCAGCTTACAAATCTTGACACGTCAAGAACCAGCTGCACAAAAGATTTTTTATTTTAAACGTTTGTGTATTAAAACTGTTTAGATAGCAAGAAACACATATCACAACACAATTTTAGGATTTTTTAAAACTAAAACTGTTTTAAATAAGATAAATCTGTTAAAGTCAGCCTTTTTGTTCCCGTCAGTAAAAAGAAAAACGCTTCTAATTTTGCTTTTAAGTTCAAATCCCATTTGCACATCAAGGTGGCCAAAACCAAAATCACCGTCAGGAATTTGGGATCATTGTCACTGTTAACATGACCCTTGATAGACAAGTTACAGCTGTCTGTCAGTCTGCCCGGCACTGACGAGAGGGAGGGGCAGGGAGGGATGAGGTACCTGGGCCCGCGCCTGTGGAGGGGGGGCGTGGCCCTGGTCAATGTTTTTCAATTTCTTTTTCTTTCAAACAAAAGCGAAAAGAAAAGGCTTAACGAAGAAAAAATAAATAAAGCTAGACTTCAAAGAACGCAATTAAGTGTAGGTTTCACCACTGCTAGAGATATTGCTACGTCCAATAACTGAACCCAAATATGTGAGGGCTGGCATCACTTCTGTATTAGGGGGAATTAGATAAACCTTGTGTTGTCGTCAATCTTTGTTTCTTTAATCTGTTGAGTTTTAAGCGTTCGCTGGTGATATTCTCCTATTGAAGGAGTTCAAATAGTTTGATCTTTTATGCCATTTTCCCTCATTTACCGACCACCCACGTGGACGCAGCTCTGAAATGTTCATCACATACAGTGTTGTAGATTCTAGTTGTGTACACGTTTCTTAACGTTTGCTTTTTAAATGACTTTACTATATATTGTTACTGCCAGTCGAATTTTAATTTGTAAGCATACTGTTATATACTGGAAAAACAATAAACGATTACAATTAATACTTAATTTAAGAGACCCAGGAAGGTTGTTTGTCCCGGGGCCATTGCTGGCTTCCGGTGGCCCTGATCTCAGTATGATCAGCGCCATCAGTCACTTTTTCTCTACGCGTGCTCCCAGCACTCTTGTCTGTGAGTTGATTTTTTTAAGCTTGATTACTGCAACTCCTTGCTCGCAGGTTGCCTCTCATACCTCAGTCAGAGACTCCAGAAAGAACAGTTGCTTGTCTGGTGCTTAGAGCTGGGAAACGGGACCATATCACTCCTCTCCTTCGTTTTCTGCGCTGGCTACCCGTCTGTTCTCGCATCCATTAAAAACTGTCTGTGTTGAGTTTTAATTTCTTTGCAGGCTTCTGCCCAGACTTTTCCTCTAAACTTCTTTTTCCCCTACGTCCCAGCCAGACAACTACGCTCTTCGTCTGATCCTAACTGTTCCTGTCACCAGAACAACAACATATGGTCACGGGAGTTTTAGGACTTGGTGATCTGTATCAGCTGAATGTTTCTAATCTGCAAGTTATAGCATACACCGTTAAAAAGAAGCGTGCAACCCTTACTTCTTACATCGACTTCGCTTAGAATAACTTTCTAAAAATTTTCAGAGTGTGATCTAACGAGGTCTGTCACAGTCAAGGCCTTGCGGGACATAAACCTACACAAGCTTAACAGCAGCCACCCCTACACTCGTTTCTCACCCCATACTCACTAATCAACCTGTCCTTGAACAGCAGACGCTTACAAAAAATGGATGAAGCAGACCAACAACAAAACCTCACACTGTCGAGGGAGGGAGAGATAGCAGCACATCGGGCATTTAATCCCCGACAACCGAGGTCTTTGTTGTCCACATTTTCCAAAGCTGCTCCTTGGTTCGACAACAGAAACTCTCTCATCCTTGGCACCGTCTCTCTTTGTAACAGCCAGCCAGTCTCAAGATGGCTTGTGTTAGCCCCGTTACAATTGCCATATTAGCTGATGGACTACATAGTTCTCATCACATTTTGTGCATAACACTCTAGGCACATTCTCTTAATTTCTTTTTAACGTACCGGTAGTCAAGAATAGTAGCGTCAGACTTTCGCCATGTTTGTGTCACTTAGTACCTCATGGAATATCATTTTCTCTCCTTCTTATTTTTCTGTTCTGTATAATGAACTAAGCATTACAGTAGCGCCAGCTTAGGTTCACAGGTTCCTTGTATTGACATGAGCTTGTTACTAATCTGACTAACCTCTCCACAACGACAAAGCACACTCTGGTATCTGGCAGTGTTCATTTCTGACTGGGGGAGACAACGTAAGCAAATTGCTACAAGGTTCAGACCTGCGACTAGAAAATTCACCCTGCCCGCCCATCATTGGGTTACCTGATTATTACAGAGGAGGTAAAAAGCGGCGAAATGAGGGGTTTGGGCTGCGACTTTCACACGCCGTGTCTTTGACATGGTACACCACTTATTCCACATCCCTGCTGTTACCGGCGACTAGACTATGGGAGTTTACTAGCTGCCTTTAACTTTTAATTTAAGACGGAAAGCTACACACATTCATTTCCCTGCAAATTGATCCTTGATTGTCATGCTTGAGTATAATATTGGTTACGGCTTGTGTCGCTGTGCAGCAAGGATCAAACTGTTACTGATGGTCTTGGAGAAATCAGGTCAGAGAAGCTACACCATGAAGTGCTAGCCCCAGAAATACCCCCACACCACCCACCCCAAACTCTATTCTCACCCTGCACCGGGCTCTTGTTTTCGTGGATGTAAATTCGTAGTCATGTGCAACCAATGCGGGAGCGTGGTGGGCACTAGACTAGAACACATTTATTCACGACGGCATGGAGAGTTTTTTTTTGTTTTTTTTTTGAGGCTAGGGGACGGGGAGATGGAGGTGATAAACGTGGTTTAAGGAAGGGTGGGAGAGAAAGGCTGGAAAGTCGGTATGATGTTTCGAGGTAACTCAGAAAATACCTTGCCTGGATCAACCGCACGAAGTTAGCTTTCAATCTATGTAAAATTATCTGCAAGGAAAGCTGGCCGTACGGCCTTAAAGAACTACTGGTGTGCAATGTTTTCCCAATAACTGGGTCAAGCTCCGTGCAATACCATTCTTCGTTCTCGAGATACACGCCATGCACAGAAGGAGGTCAACAACACAGTTGAATTTACCTTCTAACGGCCTTCAGCCAATGGGAGAGCTAGGAACGTACGTTAATTAGGCATATCATAACGACACGGTTTTGACCCCGTTCTCAGCATGGTGCTGTTTGAAGGCCTCTATCCTGAAGGGAGTATTTACTCAGATTTGGGAAATAGAACCTTGTAGAGGGCTTTACCCAGTTATTAGAAGCAACTTTGAGCCCCACTAGTCCTTTAACAGCGTCGAGTCGACATGATGCTGAGACAGGGCTGAGTTCCTGTTGCGCAGCGATTCTTTTTTATTATTATTTTTCCTTATAGCCTTATCTCAAACCATGCATTGGGCGAGAAAATTAACCGCGCCAACAGCACTAATTCCTTAGTTTTGTAGTTCATTGTTTGATAAAGGATGTACCTTTTTATCTCTGTAAAAACAAAGCGATTAAGCAACTAGTTTTTTGGGTTTTTTTTAGTCGAGTCAAAACAAAGCTGATTGCGACTTTCTCAGCAAGCAGGGCCTTTAGCAAGTTACATCTATTCCAGCTGAAAACTTCAACAGGTATGCCACGACAACTCATGCTCACAAATTCACGAAAAGTTTGCCTTGAATGAAGCAGGTGGGTTCTGAACGTGTGTGCAATCAGATCATGGCATAAACTGGCCTCGGATCCTTTTTATGTTCTCTGCAGGCCTGAGTAAGAACTTTCTGTCGACTCTCTTTGCCTTGCATGACCGGGGCTGGTCGAGATAACTGCGATCAGGGGGAGGTAAAACGATGTTTTGCTCGTCTTCTCTGATGCTTGAAGACGTGTGTAAAACTTTTGCGTCCCTGCAAAACTGAGGGGGAGGGACAAATAAAAAGCAGCTAATGGTAACGAGTGTAAAGCAACAAAAACCTCCGTTTCATGAGTTAAATGATTGCATCCTCAAAGAAATCTTTGGCGGACCCCCTTCCTTGACCGAATTGTTTATCGCTTGGTTCAACCTGGAGTACTCACCGACCTCGAAAAGTACTGTGTGTGTATGTGGAGGTGGGGGTTGGAGTTGAACTTTAAGAAGTTCGTGAATTTAGTATATATCGTCCGAATGAAAATTTAGTGAAGTATTTATAGGTGAATATGCGGGCGCACACACGTTCACACACACACACACACACCTGGGGAATACTTATCTAAGGTTGAGCGTACATATTCAGACAGGCACAGAGTACAGTATATGTTTAGTGTCTAAGCATCTTGAAAGTTTAAGCTTATTGGCGTGTCAAGCGGCCAGTCAGGGGCGAAGTTGCAGCACACGGGATGTTTTTAGGAGTTTATCTTCTGCATAATCTGAAAAGCAGGCTCATCTCCCAGGCTGGCGGAATCCATCAGATGGCGCCCCTGTCATCCAATCCCTCTGTCACCTGCTCCAGTGCCAGCTGCAGTTGATGAGGATGAGGTCGCAGCTCTTGAGGTTGGTGGCGTGACCCCTGACGGCTGAGTGGTGCAGGAGAGGGCTGAAGGAGCTTTGCGAGGCCGGGACGGGGGTGTACGAAAGATAAAATACTTTTAGGTGACCGTATGCATAATCTGCCTTGTCTGGATGTGGGGTGGGGGCATGGAAGAAGAACACGGAAAGAAAAGGATGGAGGTCTGTTTGTGGGAAGGGTTGGGGGCCAAGGTAAATGAGAGGGAGGAGGGAGGGGGAGGAAACCAAGCTGTGTCGTATCTCGTCCCTTCATTATGCGCGGACCCATACCTGGCGTCCAGCCTGCCCGAGCTCAATGAAAGGTAAATGAGCTGGGAAGGCAGCCACCTCGAGGTAAGCCCGCCATTTCTCGATTCACTGGCAGCCGAAATTTGTAGCTTAAAGGTGTTACAAAAGTTCGAGCGCTAAGTTTTCAAGCCAGCGACTCCATTCAAGATAATTGAACTTTGTTGCTGTAAAACTTATACAGCGTTATCCCCTCCTAGCGCTTACAGTCGTATTTTGTGTGTGTGTGTGTGTGTGTGTGTGTGTGTGTGTGTGTGTGTGTTCGGCCTATGGTCGGCATTCATAACAGGAAAAGTCTTGCTACTTGCATCACTCGTTTTGACCAAAGTATTCCAATAACAACGACTTTTTAAAGGTCCAATTCTGTGTTTAAAAAGCGATGAAAAATGTGTGTGTGTGTGTGTGTGTGTGTCCGCGCGCGCGCTCGTGCTTTTGTGTACGTGTGTGTGTTGTGTATAGGATGGTGTGCGTAGGGTGGGGAAGAGCTTGCATGCGTTTCATGGCCACAAGTGGATGGATGGGAGTATTTTAAGTGTATTTGTAAGTCTTGTATACTTTCCTGAGATGTCTCCGAGGACAGTGAGTCCTGCAAACTGAGCCCCGTTTGTGGTCCATGCAAACCTTCGTGTCACCTGTTACATCAGAGGCGTTCATTACAGGTGTTTGGTAAAACATGGGAAAGAGTCGTGTTGTTCCTGACTGCTTCTCTTCCATCATTCAGCTTTACAGTCAAGTTTCTTTCCCGCAGTGTCCTTGTAGGCACTATTTCCGACATTACAAAATTTGTCTTGTATTATTTGATGTTATTTTGTTATTTGATGCTATATTGTTAGTTGCTTAAGTTTAGAATTCTCTTCCACTTTACATTCACCAGTCCTGGCTCAACACCTTTTTTTGTTAAAACTGTTATCTAAAATTTGATTGACCTTAATATTGGTGTATGTGTGTTATGTAACATGCTTTTGCTTTGTACTGTACGGAATATTTGTGCCTCGTGCGATTTTAGCCTTTATAGCATGGGTGGGAACTTTTTCTTTTTGATCGGGGCATTTTAATATTTATGTACATGTACTCGCATATTCTGTCTACCCGGCAATGGACGTTCCCCACCTTGTCCCTCAGAATTTGTCTCAGTAATATGATTCCTTTAGTATGAATGCATGCTGCTATGAAAAAGATCATAAATTTACTGAACTTCCGAGTCTCTCCTCCGGTTGCCTTGGGCGGGTCACATCAAATGGTTTCTCGTGCCGGACGTTCCCCACCCTGCTTTTAGAGACAGCGGGCTGTAAGTGTGAGATGATGACTTTTCTTGAATTCAATACTGTTGTTCTCCTTTCTGCCCCATTGTGTGCATGTTGTTCTCCTTTCTGCCCCCTTGTGTGCATGTTGTTCTCCTTTCTGCCCCATTGTGTGCATGTTGTTCTCCTTTCTGCCCCCTTGTGTGCATGTTGTTCTCCTTTCTGTTGTTCAACAAGCACACAAGGGCACAGAATGGATGCATGTCACACCGTTCATCGCTTTAAGTTTTCCTTTATTTTCCCTTTCTGTTGAGAATTATGATCTAACAATTTATTACCTGGTAACCCTGAAAAAAATCAAACTTAACCTGGCCGAAATATACAAAACTTTCAAAACGAAACTTGATGATGATGATGATGATGATGATGATGATGATGATGATGATGATGATGATGATGATGATGATGATGATGATGATGATGATGATGATGATTCATTATAAAACGTTATCCGCTTGTGTAAACGTGTTAAAAATCAAGAACACGATACAGGTACAGAGACCAGGTGTGCACCTTGCTTTCTCCATGCCTCTTGATCAGGGACTTGAGAAGATACCGGTGAGGTGAAATGTTCAAGTGGGGGAGGGAACTGAAAGGGGAGAGCACCCAGTATCACAGCTGCAGCATTGGCACCAGTGTCAGAAGTAGGCAGTCCGTGATTAACGAGTTCCTCATCTGCTGGGGGGCATAACGCGTTCCGAGTCATGTGTTGCCACACTTTGAGGTGTTGGGAGGAAGAACTTTGTCGCGCGCCGACACACCGACCTTTGATTAAGGGCAAACTGCCTCAGCGTAAAATTATATTTTGTAAAAATTATGACTTTGCATCGGTAACGGCTGTTCTCGAGATTATATTCCCGTGAGTTAACTGAGCAGAACGCAAGCGGGTCCGAAACCCAATAATTGCAGGCTCCGATCTTTTTCATTTCAACACTAGTCTTTGTTACGATGTGTCACAGCATTAGTCACAACTTTTACACAAAAAAAGCGGTGCCAGAAAATGTCCTGTTCGCTCACAGAGGAAGGAGGAGCACTACTTGATGAAACATAATAATGCTAATACCGACAGACAAGATGAAACAATTATAAGGCTAATACCGACAGAATGTGGCAGAAAGACAAGTATTGCGAGAATGCATCCTAGGATGAGTTCGGAAATACAGGACACCACACACGCGATTCCTCATTGCAATTAAAAATCTCAGTACTACCATAGCAGATATGTTGTAGTAATAATCAAATTACAATTTATGTAAATGTAAATTTGTTTAAAAAGTTACGTTTTCCATGGATCGTGAGGAGAGAACTGTAAGTGGATCACCGTGCCTAGAACACATGAGAACATCAAAGTCAGTTTTTTCCCTTTGCTACCTTTAGCCGTCCCTGATAAATTAAGTAGCCGTCTACTGGGTGGGCTGGGGGATTTTTCTAGCCACAGCGCCTTCCCCACCCAGAATGGCGGGAAAAAAGGTGACTAGAGTCACGAGCTTCACCGACACTTAACACGAGCTCGAGCAAGCACGTCCATTTCGGCTCTTCGTTTAACCACGGACTTGTATTACTGGACAACTTGCAGACGATTTTTTTAGTGAAGTCATAAAACGAGGCTGGTTACGAAATAGCTTCCAGTTTAGTCACGTTTCAGTTTCACTACTAGAACGAGGCTTTGGACGATATAGCTTCCGGTTTATTCACATTCATTGTTAAGGCTCGCCGAGACTAACAGCGGAGAACTTCGCAAGAGGCTCAGCGTTGGTCTCGGCAGACAGACAGCAATCCACCTGTACACGTCCGTGGTCCAACCACAAGGGTCACCAAGTGTATCGGTCTGTGCACACCTGACCCAGCAACTCCATGCCACTTTGTGACAGGTGTGTGACAGGTATAACAATCTGCCAGAAACACCTGATAGCGCTGGTGAAGATTTGCAGATGACCTGTTATACAGGATCGTCTCTCCAGCCATCTGCTCCAGACACACGCAGTACGTGTGAGACACTTCGCTCATATTGCTAACGCAACGACTGAGAAATAAAAGGTCGCCCTCACCTAGACGAGAAAAGAAAGGAAATTAATTAAAAAAGGGAAGGAAATGACTGTTAAATGAAGAGAACAATTTTTTTGTTTTAAATTAAAGAATAATGTTTGAGTTTTAGCGCGGGCGGTTCTTGCTTTGATGCTCGATGTCTCTTCACAGTTCTCTGGACAAGGACGATAACTGGGGAACCGAGGGGCACATTTGCAGGCTTTGTGTATTTATTTTTATCCAGCTGCTAGCACATTGCCTGCAAGCAGTAAGTGATTAGGCGATAGTGGATTTACTTGGACTTAATCTGAAGTCAAGGGGGACATTGACTCTAAGGTACCAGGGGCAAGTCGAGACGTGCTAGATGGATGGTTAGCGCAAAGCCGTCAGCAAAAGTATTTTATTTAATAAGCTGTTAGCTTTCCGTTAACCATCTAGCTAGTGCCTAACGACTTGCTGTGCATCTCACTTCTGATTGCAAACTCTGGGTCAACTCACTTTGTGTTACCTTCCTCTTCAAAGCTGCTTTTAGCCGCAGCGTCAGTTCATCTCATTCCGGCTGCACCGGCAAACCCAGAAAGCATTGTTCTGTATCCACAATCAATAGAGACATTTTTCTTGCTTCCACAAGCCCCAAAAACATACTTCTGGATCCACAAGCCCCAGAAACATTATTCTGGATCCACAAGCCCCAGAAACATTATTCTGGATCCACAAGCCCCAGCAACAGTGTTGTGAGTCAACAATTCCGCAAAAATCATTGTTCTGGATCCACGGACCCTAAAACATAGCTCTGGATCCACAAAACCTCAAGACATGATTTTGCAGCCTCAAAATATTGTCCTGTATTTCCCACCTAAACATGATGTAAAAACGCTGTACGAATTTGCTCCTCCCAACAGCACCCCTCCATCTCATAATCGTGCTGCATCCATCACCTTCAAACCCCGATGACACATCTAGTCTACACCCATTTGCTCTCTGTTCCCACAAACTCACTTTCTTACCCATCTTATAGGAAGTAGCTTAGTTGTTTTCATTCAAAAAATGCAATTACTTTTTTTATCATGCTTATTTTACTGCTGGCAGTTTGGAGTAGCTGTTGCATGATTGGTTAACATATTTAGAGGGTTTATTTTCCTTGGCTTATTACTCTTTTCTCCCTCTTAATACATGCATGTGTTTAAATGATCTGCATCTGTACTAAAACACTTTGTGGCGATTAATGTTTTCTTTAACTTGTTGGAATGATGTCAGAACTACAGGTTTCGCTGGACGTATGATTGCAGCAAACACAAGGCGGGTACGGGAACAAACCCACAGTCAGCACCATGTCCCCTACGGCCAACTCAGTGCATACCATGTACCCTAACCAGACTGCCACCATGTGGTCAGGACCTACTGTATACTCTGCTCCATCCATGGGTGTCCGGTACCCAGCTGCTGTCAACCCAGCGGCTTATGGTAGCTACACCCAGTCACCCTCAGGGGTATGTGTTTTGGTTCTTTGCGATGCATGCGTGAGTGTACAACTGATTATATAAAGACTGATTTTGCATTTTTTTTCTAAGAATCTTCTTAAATACACGTGCACACAAAGTAACAAAATGCGCAAAAGATGAATCTCGATGGAAGAGATGTTCATACAATTTTCATGGACGTATGCGATTTGTTGATGAAGACATTGAGACAGAATATGGCTTTTTGTGGTTTCAAAGCACATGTCGTCTTCATGAGTCTGCAACAAGTTTTCTTGGATGTACACACTCGCTGTCAGTTTTCGTTTTATCAAAACAGTTCTTTTTTTACTTCGACATTAATGTTGCCTAGAAACTAAGTGTAACAACTGTCAGTAATCAACATACTCATCAGTGTAAATGAAATAAAGTCCCTTCCACTATCCCCTGTGATCCAGGTGCATAATCCTAACGATTAAATCAGTGAGTTTGTTTCGTTATTTGGTGTAGATACGAGCTTATATGCTCTGTAATTCCCATACATTCCACACATAATTTATTTCTGAAATTACATGGCGTTATGTTACCAGGCTTCTTTTCTGGAAAGTTTGACAGCAAAATATGTTGCCAGAAGTCTGCTTCCATAAGCATGATATCTCACACAAAACATAAAATTCGAGCTAAAGCATAAAAAACATTGGTAATAAATATCATTTTTCATTATCCAAAACTCAAAACAATTCATGTCACAGATCAATGGGCCCTTCGGCCTTTCTGTAGTTGCCAAGGTAATCCATCTCTGTACCTATCTCTTTCAAGACTGCAGAACCAGTCAAGTGTGTAAACACGATAAACACATAAAAAGTCAAATTTTGACTTAAATAGTACTTAATAGCTGTTTCGTCTAGTATTTTATTGCTGTCTTTAAAAGAAATGTCAGAACATGCATGTAAGTCATCTCTAAAACAGATTAAGACATGTGAGCTTAACCTATTATCTCCCCTAAAGTGTAAGTGTGGCACAGCAGCGAATATTATTCTGTTATTAGTATGTAGTTTATATTTATTAGCATAGTAAATCTGTAAACAAAAACTGAGTATATTATACATTCATTGAGGTAGTTTAGTAATGTCTGGGTTTGTACTGCAATTCATGGAAAAAAGCGAGAGAGAAGGAGAGAGTGAAAAAAAGAAAATGAAGTGGCATGAAGTGACAAAGAATCATAGGCTTCATTCTTTGTTTACAACCTTCACATCCACGAATATGATGCTTCGTCATTCACGATCCCTGATCCCTCCCTAATGTGTGTGTGTGTGTGTGCCCATTCATACAAAATGTACAAAATACAAAATATGTCTGTTGTTATGAATGGTGAAAGGAAGAAGTGTAAATTAAAACTGCTGCTGTATTAAGTATTCGGAAACGTAAGAAATCACTCCTGTGGAGTTGTGAAAAGGAATTTTGTCTTTCGCTTTGGCCTTTGAAGGAGTTGCTTCCCTTAGATCGTTAACGTCCTGGGGTTTTGACCTTTTCGTGGATCTCAGCGGGCCTTGCTTTTATTCCGTTTTCCATCCTGTCGAACATCGTCATTAATTGTTGTTAATCGTGGATTGTTATACGGCCCTCATTAATTTATAAGGCCCCTTATAAAGTGTAGTACAATGTGTTCGTGCATCAGCTATGCGCGTCAACGTACGTGCTGTTATGGAGGCCAGCACGCGCGTCTGACTGCGCACTTAGGTCGGGATGGTGGGAGTGGTTTCAAGTAAAAGCAAAACCAAAACGGGTTGAGACCGACTGTTATCATTCCAGTCGAGTTAGAAAACTTCTGCCTGATAAGACCTAATTCAAACGAAATAAAGTACTTCGCGGTAACCATGTACGTGCGTGTGTGTGTGTGTGTGTGTGTGTGTGTGCATGTACAAACTCCAATCTAACGGCTTTAAGACGACGAAAGTCTGCATGCATTATAAGATTATGTTTATAAGCTGCTGTCCTCTATCGCCTAGTCATGGTCATAAAACTCATTTTTCTCCTTTATCTATCTTTCGCTACATGTCTGATTTTTTAAAAATCTCTATTGAATGCACGCAATTTTTGTTTGTCTGTGTTGATTTTCTGAATGGACGAGTTGCTGTAACTCAGCGGAAATGTGGTTTGTGTACGCGCTGACCGTCATGTCTCTAGTCCCCATACATCTTCAGGCCACTTTGGTAGCGCAGACCTCAAGTAGGGAACTTGAGAAAACTGCAGGCAGACGCAGGATACATCAGCCCGGGGTCCCCTGGCTTCCTGTTCAAGACTGAGCTCTGTTCACACTGCGCAGTGCCCTGCTCACATCACGTGACTATTTTGACAAACATATTTACCTTCTGTCACTGGCCGCGCAAATCTCAACAGGACGTACATGGATGATGGATGATGGTCTGGCCTCGTGTTCCTGTGTGCGTGTGTGCTTACGCGCGTGTGTATATATATATATATTGTCACTATTGTGTGTGCACGCCTGCTTGTCGGGTAAAGCGAGAGAGGAAGTGTCAGGGAAAAGAATACAATTAGGCAAATAGATAGGCGTTCAAGGTCATGTCATCGGTCGCATGAAATGATGTGGCTACGAAAACATCATTCGCGGATGAACGGGCTGGTGTCCGCAAATAAGTTCATATTCGCAATGCTGCAGTTGTATTTTTGGTTCTCGGGAGGACGGGGGTGGGGTCCACGTTCGAGACACTCTTTCTCAAGCTAAATCTCGGCTCTGTCTGTCCGGATTTGTTCTCATCCAGACTAGGTCTCAAAGGGTTAGTTCGAGCACCCAACTCGTTAGTCATTGCCTTGCCATCAGCCGATTGCCAAAACTCGTTGCCTTCGGACCACAACACACTTATTATCAAGTGTAGATGATGAGAAACGTCGGCTGGGAAAGAGGGGGAGAACGTATGGGGTCCAGATATTGCACCTATTAAAAAAAAAGCTGTCTGAAGATGCAGTTGTTGGTTTGTGTCAAAGTTGCAGTATATAAACTATGGTATTGTCCTCTAAGCTTTTTCTGTGACGGACAGGCGTAACAGTACCAGCAATAGTCACAACTCGTGGTCTGCAGTCAAACGATATAAACATTGTCTGTAGTTAGAAAGTGCGACAGTGTTGCCAGTGGTGAAAATGGACTTAGGTCATCCCACTACTGTATCGTATTGATGCTGCATTTCACTTGAAACATGGGGTCAGAGCAAAACGCTATCACCATCTTTGTCTAATAGTGTTGCTGAAACACATGTCACTTGAGTGCATCATCGTGTTATACTCATACAACCTCACGTGTTCTCGAACTATATACGTCGTATTATTACGACATATACGTTCATCTGTTGCTGCTGTGGTCGAGCCAGAAAAACGTTCTGGTTCACTCCGCCTCGTTGTAGCACCACGTGCTACATCCAGCACATGCTGTTGCTCATTCGAACGACAACTTCAACTCGATTGATCCTAGTCGCGCGCGCACGAGTAACTCACGCGCCTGAGTTTCATTGGCGTCCGCGTGTCATCGCCGTCACCTCGGTGTCACGAGGGGCGAGTCCGCCACACCAGCGACAGGTAATTGGTGCAGGATAAATGGACGCCTTGACGCTCTTCTGCGCACGCGTGCTGAAACAACCCGGGACAGAAATGTCGTTACGTGGCTTTATTGTGACGTTATGTACACGAGTTATCTCTTTGTATCGACGCGCAACCCCCATCGAAATGCAAATACAGCAACGAACTGGCCCACTGCCTGCGACAGTATATTCCATAGCAAGGTCGTACCTCGTGTCATGTCGTGCCAAATGGTGACACAGCGCGCAGACCCAAACAGTTTATAGCGGCGTCGCACCCTTTCGCTTTTTTTTTTTTTTTTTGGCAAGGTGGTAGTGGTGGTGGTGGTGGTGGGAGATGCATGTAACTTTTTATTTTTGTGTAGAGTCTATGATACAGCCTTTGCTGGTTGGCTGGCTGGCTGGCTGGCTGGCCACTTGTAAAGCGTCGAGCGTGTGGAGTGGCCACTTGGGGGCTGAATTAGCGGGACACTCGCCTCACGGCCGCGGGGTATGGGGCGCCAAGAGGGGAATTTTCTCAAATTTGCTATTTCTAGCTATACATTGCAATGTATAATTATAGAATGCAATGTATAGCTATACATTGCATTTTATACTTATAGATCGCAATGTATAATTATAAAAAGCAATGTATATACTAGCCAAATGGCGCGTTTCTGCATCTGGCCGCAGGGCGCTAAAGCCGCTGGCACACGATGAGACAAAGGGACCGGCCGCAGGAGCTCGTCACTGAGAATCAAACTGTCCCGCGTTTCAATCTCGTCCCGGGACACGCTCTCTGATTGCGACTTGTACTAAATTGACTGGCTGATAGGGAGTGGGGGTCTCCTTCGAGTACACTGGCTTTCTCCTCTCCTTTACCTTCGACTCCCTAGTGCAGAAGTCGTCTCTATAGGCGGAAGCACTTTCCAATCACACCAATCAACCGACACAGTGAGCCAGACTCTGTGTTGTTTCTTGTAACCTCCATCCCTCAGTCCCATGCGGGAGACATCATGCCACACCTTTGTGACCATGTGTGCGTGCATCTGTTTGTGTCTGTGGCCGTGTGTGATTGTGTGTGTGTACGCGCGTTAGCGTACGTGTATCCGTGTGAAATACGTGCGTCTGTGGCTTTGTGGTCTTCTGTTCGCGTGGCCGGCCGTGTGAGATCGTGTGTGCATGTTGGTTAAGGAAGCATCAGTCAGGCAAGCACGTATGGTCACGTGACATTCGCGTGTGACAGACATCCTCTCCCCTCCCACTCCCCAGAAAGTACAATGTGTTGGGTAAACAGTCAACTTTTATTTCGGGGAATCCAAGGTCTGGTCTGGAGAAACGTGTCACTGTTTCTATCTTTGGCTATGCGGCAATCATTGTTACTAGCTTCTGCTTTACATCCAGACTCTTCCGACATGAAGCATGACGCCGCCATGTTAACTTTCAGAAAAAGCAACTACATGAAATAGAATGAAGGGCCGTGGAGTGTAGAGTGGTGCGAAGTACTAGTGTATGGTGTGTGTGTGTGTGTGTGACAAAAACCATTTTTAGCGTGGCGTTTTCGTACGATGATGACAAGATGAACCAGTGAACCGCCTCCCGACTGTTGTTTAAAGAAACACTGTCGTTGTCTCGTTTTCTTATGTCGCTGCCCGTCAGTAGTGGAGCAAGAGAGTAACGTGCATCTTACAGGCATCAGCTGGGGGAGGAGATAACTGTGCATCTTACAGGCATCAGAATACTTGAGGAAGAGATAACTGTGCATCTTACAGGCATCAGCTGGAGGAGGAGATAACTGTGCATCTTACAGGCGTCAGAATACTTGAGGAAGAGATAACTGTACATCTTACAGGCGTCAGAATACTTGAGGAAGAGAGTGCATCTTGCATCAGAATAATGTCACTACCCGCGGGACGGGAATCTCCGGTAAAACCGTTACCATACGCCTCGCTTTGCTCCTTCACATATATGTCCTGACGTACCTCTCCACTTTCCGTTATTACATACGTCCTGACTTGC
Organism: Marisa cornuarietis; assembly: GCA_004794655.1. Classification (NCBI taxonomy): domain Eukaryota; kingdom Metazoa; phylum Mollusca; class Gastropoda; order Architaenioglossa; family Ampullariidae; genus Marisa; species Marisa cornuarietis. The sequence continues at coordinate 636,341 of SMMW01000013.1, read as the reverse complement.
CGCTATTACCCCCTCCCTCCATCCCACGAGGCCTTGCCTTGCTCCCGTTGACCCCCACTGCATACGTCTCGCCGTCTCCAACCCCCATCCCCCCCATTCCACTGCATTCACGCTGCCTTGCCCCTCCCATTCCCCCACAACATACACCCAGCTCCCCCCTACCAATTATAAACCTCAGCCATTGCCCCCTCCCCATTACCCTGGTAACAAGCAGACCTGATTTTAAATCAGCTGACCTCATGAAGTGTAAGATCTGTAAGTACCAGACCTCGTAGAAATGACGTGTAGATACTGGCTAAATAACACACACACACACACACACACACACACACTGCCTAATGCATCAGAGACGCCACAAACAAACTGCTTACGGCATCAGACACCCGTGGAGAAAGTAGGAAGCAGCATTTATTGAGTGCATACGACCCCGCGGGTACAGCAAAACCGAGAGAATGTTTGCTGTAAGTGATCTTTCTCAGACACGCGAGAGAGGCTCAAGTTCATGAAAGGAATTAAGGCTGGAAAGTTCCGTTGCAGGAGGGAAGACAGTAGTTCGTGGGTTAATGGTTGTGGCACTACGCTTGTCCAAGACGGAAGAAAGTCGGTCGCCATGGTCTGCGGAGAGTCCGTGTCACGTGACCGCAGTTCACGCAGTGTGACGTCAACTGGCCGCGTGAATACAACTCATCAGCTTCTGTCGCTAGTTACCCGGGGTACACTTCCTGCTAACCTCAGCACTGAGCGCGCATTGGCCGAAACTGATGTAAAGGTTGAGTGGGGGGGGGGGAACAGTTGGTGAGGTCAAACTTTCGGAATATGAGCAGGTAGTGACCAAGGGACACCCTGTAGTATAGTGGTTAAGACATTTACTTGTCACCACTGCAGTGAAAAAGTCTTGGGTTCAGATCTCGTCTCGAGACGGTCTTTGTATGTGACACCTGTTCACAGGGTTAAGGGTCAAGGGTTTTTCTCTGGGAAATCCGGTTTCGTTTTTCTCCCCCCAACAATACGAAATCACCTCAAGCACCATTTTACTAAACCAGCCGGTTAGGTTGAACATTCGCAGAAAAGAAGTCAATTACTAAATAAATAAGTTTACAAAGCTAGTGTTGACCGAGCTGCATTAGCCTGTCGGTGCCCCACATTTAAAAAGGGGAGGTCCGGTGGCGCAACGGTTAGCGCCTGTCACCAATGAGGCTTGGCTGTCCTAGGTTCACTTCTCGTCTCAGGCATGCTGGTTTTTTTTCTCTACATCTGGCATCTCTTTACAGGGCTTGCCTAGCCTTAGTTGCTGGCTCGGCGTAAACCACATAATCCTCCCCCGCCCCCATTAAAATGCACAGTGTGCCCCCGCGCTGTCAGCTTTAAGGAGTAACCCATTTAGGATAATAAATACTTGGAAGTTTGCCAGAGGGCAATTAGCTCGCTGTTGAACGCATGCCGGTCGTGTTAATGTCCCGTCGTTGTTTGTTCTTCCTGAAAGCTGCAGACGTGAGACAGGGTGCCCCGGTCATGTTAATAACCCGTCCTTGTCCGTTTGCCCTGTAGACATGATGCCCCAGCCATCTCAGAAGACAGCGCCCATGACTGTCACGTGACCTGAACATATCTTGAGTCTGCAACAAACCACGACACTGCATCTTAGAAAAAAAATCTATTCTTCAATAAATAAATACATGTTTTCTTATCTACACTCTTACCCGAGTTCTTCCGTTGAAGACAGAACAAGACAACAATGGAAAGAAAAAAATCTTGACAGTTTTCGTCGTAGATTTTCTTACCTGTCACGGGTGTTAAATACTAGGATGTTTCTGAGGCCGTGGGGGTCGAATGTACTACATACCAGATTCACCATGACTTGTCTGGCAAGTCGTCCAAAAAAGATATTTTGGGGTAATGTGGTGTTAGCTTTATTTCCCTTTGCTGAGTCTGTCAACCGACAAAAAGGGTACTATGAGTGCTTGAGTGGGTGGGTGGGAGAGGCTGGTGGCAAGGGTAGGTTTGGCCTCGCGGGGAATGTGGCCGAGCAGACGCATCCATGTGTACACAATAGACACGCCATAGGTCCGGCCCTTCGCCACCACAGGGCAGAACGTGTTACGCAGGTAAAGATAACACTGTTTTGTCAACGACATATCTGCACGTCGGACCGGGGAGGGGCTTGGGGAGGGTGGCGCTTGCCTTCCGTATTGAGAGAAGGGGAGGTGGGCAGGACATGGAAATCGTAGATTCATTTAGGTTATGATTGTAATGTTGTGCAGCAGGCGTCTGTATTCCTCTACCTCTTCTTTCTTCGCTAATCTTCAACTCCCATCCCGCAGCCCACGTGTCCTCTCTACCATCTGTTGTTGTGTGTGGTTTTTTTGTGCAGTGTGTATGTATATAGGTACCCGTGTGCGTGCAGTGTGTATGTATTTACCTATTTGGTTGCTGAGGTGCGTGCACGAATAGCCAGATGTGCACAGAGGGTGCGGGTCGAGTTACACAAGCCGGTTGTGCTTCCAGCAACGCACCAAAAAAACTCACCTGCTAGCGCATAGAGCTAGAGAGTCGAGCTTTAGCCAGTTTGGGAGTTTTTTACTATCGAACCTGTCGAAACGACAGTCCCAGCAGTATAAAGTGTGACAGAATACAGCAAGCGTGCACGAACGTACACACACACACACACACATACACAGAACCCACCACAGGCAGTTCCTCGGCGCCTCGTTGCTGTTCAAGTGTCGGGTTTGTTGTACGTAAAGTGGCCTGTCGGGCGAGTGGTGTGCGGTGAGAACCGGAGCCTCGGCGCACTCGTTTGCAACTGTGCACACCACCAGCAGTTTCATTGATACCTACCTATCTGGTGTGTGTGCGCCGCACTTACACAACAACTGCTGCTACAGCTCGGTGGGTGGGTGTCCTGACAGTAACCTACACACTGACCTTGGATAACGCACGAACATTCGAGCAGTTTGCGTTTGCCCCGGACCTGGGAGAAAGAAAAAAAACTTTAGGTGGGGGAGGGTCAAGGGAGTGAACTAGTACGCGACACACTTCGTTCCTCGCGGTTATACTTCCCCCGACTGCACCTGCGGTTTGTAGTATTTTGCTGCTACACCTGCCAACGGAGTGTGCGGAAAGTGCCAAGGGGAGCTACTAGCCGGACCAGATCGTCCTGTGGGGAGACAGCCGTAAACAGACAGTTGGTTGCTGTCTTTAGGGATCGAGCGGCAGGTTATGGCATCGCAAGGAAGACCGACAGGTGAGAGGCGAGTCCACCCCTTCCGAATGTTCACCGCCTCTTCCTCCTCCACCACTTCCGCCGGCGCCATGAGCGTAGCCATGGCCGCAGGGCTGCACCACATCAGCACCAACAAGGTACACACCACCGTGGTCATGACTTTCTTCGTCTGCTACCCTTTTGACTCATTCATTCACTCACACCCCAGCCCTTGCCCCTTGACCTTTGCATATGATCTTGTGAACAGGGGCTCTACACCTTGATTCTCTCACTCTGTGTGTGTGTGTGTGTGTGTGTGCGCGCGCGCGTATATGTATATGATCAGTGTGTGTGTGTGTGTGAGACTGCGGAAACTTTATGTAATGTACAAGCTGAAGCTTGTCCCAGGTCGATATCCAGCATCTGTCAGGGGAGGGAAGTTGATGAGTAACAATCTACTATTGTCAACGTGTAGCGAAAGTGCTGCCACGTGTTTGAGGCCAGGGAAAGGGCTGCAAGGATCCCCACCCCTCAGAAAAACAAAAATGATTTTAGTGTTTGAAAACTGCCCATCAGTAGTGACGCAAGCTTCCAAGGAGCAGGAAGGTAAAGTGCATCAGGAACAACTTCTGTATGGTTGTCTGTGAGAAAGATTGTGTGAGTACAGTAAATACTATAGACACATCAACCAGCAGTTACCATTGCTCCATCTTGTTGTCATCATAGCTCGCTGTTCTTTGCTGACTGCGTATGCTGGAGGAGCATGTGTGTGTGTGTGTGTGTGTGTCGTTCCTTGCTCTGAGGCATCTTTAAATCTTTATTTCGTTCCCATAGAAGCCGAATAAAGTTAAGGAAGTACCTCACAATCGGAACCAGTTTTTGTGAGGGGGTGCCCATCTTTTCTCACTCGCTACCTTTGTACAGTGGGATCAGCGATAGTAGGGGAAAGAAATACGGGTATCGAACCGGCTAATGTGCGCGCCTTCGGTCGCCGTTGGTCTAACCTTTGGGCATTTCTTCCTCCCTGTCAAATAATGTTTGGCAAGTCCAGTAACACCAACACCATCATTCGCGCATTCTCCCCTCCCCACCTACACATTAAGGATATTGACGATCGTGATGCTGTCCCTGAAATCTGAAAGAAGCCTTAATGAGAGATAATACACGGACAAGACATCCTTAATTCAAATGAACCACACATAGATTGTAAGAGGTACGTGGTGGAGGTGGGGGAGTGGGACTGTTTGTTGTGACATACTCCAGACAAGAGCCGAAACTTTCAGATGTCTCGAGGTCGCTGATTATTAAGACTTTTCATCTTCCCTCTGGTTCTGCATTGTTTTAATTGTTGTGGTGGTGGTGGTGGTGGTGGTGGTGGTGGTGCCTTATTGTAACCAATAAGCTGCTGCTATTATATAATACTGCAAGTGAGATAGTTTGGCTAAGCGAATTACCAACCTGCTTTGTGCAGGCACTTGACACGAACACTTGTCTCGAGCTGTTCCAACGCTCACTATCTAACCTGATGTTTATCTGAGAGGAAGTGTGCTCCCACTGACACATTGGAGCGATCAGTAAGCCCCGCCGATAGCATCAAGTGTTGCTGTTGCTGTCTACATCCAATACAACAAACGGTGCGCGTGAAGAAGAGATGTGGGAGTGGGGGGGGGGGTAAGACCATGGGAGGAGTGGGTGTGTGACGATTTAACCATAACATCGTTGACACATGCTTGTATGAACCGAGACGTGCAGGCAAGCTGAAAACCAGATATAGGAAAACTGTGTCTCCCAGGGTTCGAGGGCGGGCTTGAATAAACCCAGCCTTCTCCCTTTTTTTCCTCCCCTTGTTCTCCATTCGTACGTGTTTGGTTAGTCCTTTCTTCTTGAAATATTATTCTTTGTGTTTGCCTTTGCTGCTAGTGGGTTTTTTTTCGAAATTGGGGGTGGCGATGGTGACGATACCCGTGGGTGGCTTGTCACCCGCTTGTTCTTTGTCCAAACCCATTCAGCAGACGATGTTGTGAACTGCCGATTGGAATGCAGACCGTCTGAAATCGAGTGAGGTCTACATCTAACCGTACCCCTCCGCACATTCTCTTTTCGCTATATCGGGACTTTGCTGCGGCCCTATTGACGCGGAGGTAGGAGGGGGTGACCCGGGGAGCAGAAGGTGGAGGGTACAGCTTGTCTGAGAGAGGTTCTTTACATACCCGAATGATACCATTCACGGGGGCCTGGCCCCTTGGGTGCAGCGTGGCTTGGGAGAGGTTCTTTACAATATGCTTCAATGCGGACGTTTGGTGGATACGAGCAGATACGGGTGGCATGCAAGTAGGGTGTACGAGACCAGATCTATGGCTCTAACCTTGACCCAGCGGATAACACTTTGCGATGGTCTGACGGGGAGGAGGGCAAGCGTTTTAAGTCGTTTACGCATGCCCAGTCTGTTGGTGGCGAAACACCTACGCCGTCACTTACCTCAAGACCCCTCTCCCAGCTCCCACCACCCTGTTTTGAAGAGTACTTAGAGAAGGAAAAGCTAGGAGAAATGAATCTAAAATAGTTTGTATTGAAATTTGTTTTAGAGCTCAGGTATCTGGTTTTTCTTTTACTTCGTGAAATGAGAGTTCTATGTCACACGTGGAAGAAACCGTGCGCACACGCATGCATGACATCCGTACTGGACAAAACAAGATGAAACACAAATACAACAAGCTAAGAGAGAGGGGGAGAGAGAGCAGGGTATCTCCTACAAGTGTTTATATAACTGACGTTCGAAAACCAAAAGCTCGTGACCGCCACCTCGTCGAAAAAGTCACTCGATCGACTTCAGGTAAGTCACAAACCGTCTCGTCAGAAGATCCTTGTCTTTGGCACAAGGACGTCTCGCACTATAGCGACACATCGTGACACATCGGAGAACCGTCTCAACTTGAGCCAGTGACACTTGATCTGCTCGGTGCTTTTATATTCAACTGGCTCAGTCATCCATCAGACAGACAGACAGACAGACGACAGACAGACAGACACGTATGCACAAACACATCAATTACAGACTGTACCACATGGGACAATTTGAATATTAATATGTATATATATATATATGTGTGTGTGTGTGCGTGCATTTGGCGTACCTCATCGACAGCATGTCAGATGTCCTTACAGAGACCACGGCAGTGGTCCGAATCTCTGTACGTGTTATGTGTAATTGATTCAAAAGTTTCCGATGGCAGCAGGCAACCCACGAGCCCCTCCACCTCCCCCATCTCCCCCGTGTATGGGGAAATCCGCGAATAAATCCAGGCCAGCCCTTAGCTCTTAATACTGTTAACCACATGTAACACACACAAAGTACAATACATTATATCTACTGTATACGCTAATGCAGAAATATGTTTTATAAGTTTAAAACTACATCGTCTGCAGTTATTCCCTGCAGACTGCAACAATCAAATCCGCGAAAGTGAAACCCACGAATGTCGATGGCCAGCTCTGTGATCGTTGGTGTAGTCTCTTCTCAAAAGGTATTGAGATTCTGACTGGTGACGGACTTCATTTGGGGCTGAAAGTAAACTCCTACCTGACCTATTCCACTTCTTGTACTGCATCCTAGCAGCAAATTTCCGACCTATTCAGACATTCTTTATATTGAATTTAAATACACGTGTGCGTTACACTACGTGCTTACATTACAACATGTTACCCTACGTCCGTGCATTACAATATGTGGTACGTCCGTACATTGTAACGTGCATTACACTACGTGTGTATATTACATTATATCGTATGTTAGACTACGTGGGTTTATTACATTACAATATGCGTATTTTCAGTTGCTTCTAATTCTCCACCAAGGCTTAATCAATCCGTCCGCTGTTCGCTCAAGCGGAACTTCGCGAGGTTGGGTGAACAAGGTAATTATAAGTCAAAAGTAACACAATACCTTTTGACATAGCCAGGTCATTAGATAATCGTCGAACGGCAGACAGGCAAAGTGATACGTTATTGTCTTTACTCCCTCCCCTCACCACTACCACCCTTCACGAAAAAAAGTATAAAGGACACCTTCAAAATAATGGACTTAAATGCGTTCATTGTGGATCCCATGAGAGACAAGACGAAATATTAACGCCACGCAATAAGTGCTGGCTAAAAACATTGCCTGATTCCCAACTGCATTTTGTTATTAGACACGGACAAGGCTCTGTTCCCGTTTATTTCCATCTCCCTCTGCCATCCCCCCCCCCCAAGAACTATTTTCTAGCAATTACGATGTGCATTTGTTTTTATATAGTTTCCTATAGCAACCGATATTGGTCAGTATGCCATGTTATTTCACTGTTCGTTACTGAAACGCGATCCATGATTGGTGGTTGCGTGTAACTCCGAAATGGTTGATTACCGCATCGGTGACAGGGCCAGCTCCTCCATCTTGTATCCTGACCGTTCCGGCCACCCCGAAGTCAGCCTCGCTGGGTAAACACCCTCAGCAGCTGCAGCGGCAGGTGAATCACATCGTCCGAGGTCGGATGGTGTGGCCCTGGCCTGGAACCTGTGCGCCTGCATGTACACGCATGTCCGCGGATCACGTGATGGAGGTCACGCGGGGATGCCGAAAGCCTGTCACGTGATCCTTTAACTCACGCATGCGCGAGGCTCTTCTCTGTCAGGAAATGGCTGGATGCTAGTCGTTCTCTCTCTTTCTCTTGTTGTTGTTGTTGTTGTTGTTGTTGTTTGGATCAATTTGACTTGGGATTAGCTGCATGAGTGGTCTATATCCGTTCTCCACAAGGCGATCATGGTGTAGCTGCTCAGAACAATTAACAGCATAGAGTTATGAAAGTTTACTCAGTCCGTTTAAGATTTGATGATGATGATGATGATTTATATTGCGCAGGTATCCATTCAAAAGAATGCTCATTGCGCAGCAAAAACAGAAGAGAAGAAAAAAATAAAACAACAAGAAAGTAAAAAATGATAAAGACAGAAGTGGTTCTACACATACTAACGGCTTCACTCTTACTCCACTGGAGGTTTTCGATGCTCTGCTATTTTGTTTGGGTTGACTTGCAAACACTTGCTGATCAAATGCAAATATATTGCAAAAGTAGATTTGTTGTATACCAAACTAAAGAAAATGAATAAATATTTTGTGTTATCAAAAGGAAAAAGCCAATGGAATCACAGAAATTGAAATATCTTTAATTTAATTTTGAAAAATAATTGTTTGTTTGGTCTGTTAAATGCCAATGATCAATATTACAAAGGAGGAACTTTTTTTTTGGCCTCGAGACAATACATTGTAGATATAAAAATCTTAATGCAAATTTAATTCTCTTTAGAACACCACAGTTTTATTAAATTCTATTTACATTTGCCTCAGATCATGCTGTTTAAATGTGTATACTGCTTTGCTTGCCTCTACAGCTTTATTTTGGATTATCACACAAAACGTTCTTTCCAAGTGCAAAATGAAGATAAAAATGATATAGGTCTTATAAATGCAGCCACATGGAAAATTAATTTTGTTAAAATTAATGCAAGATGCGTTGTTTGAGACGTTATTAATAACGGTTATCAATTATAAAAAGTAAACAAGAATTCAACTTGTGTGTCTTTGTCACTAACCGTGGTTGCATTGTTTGGAGAAACAAAACTATTTTCTTTATCTTCTTCCACATTTACTTCACCAGAGACAACAAAAGTAATCATCTGAATAAAATCTTTCTGATTCAGAATCAGAATCAGACATTTTTGACTGGATCTGAAATCGAACTCAAAGAGCCGCTCATAACCAACGTGTTCGCGTTGTGAAAGCCAAAAGACGGGAAACCGGGCGGTCTGTTGTGTCATCTTTCTCTTTGTTTTACATACATATTATTTTTTTAAATGTTACTTGAGTATAATGACACCAATTAAAATCCTTTTTAAGTACTCTTAAAATAATAAAAAAAATAAATGTAAACGTAAAGTTTTAAATAAACTTAATTTTATTATGTAGTCGGAGGCATTCGATTTTGTATTTTCGAAATCGAAGACGCTGTATAGTTAATGCATTACTAAAATGTCAGAAACTAAACGCAAATTATTTCACGTATACTAATGCAATACTTTACTTTTAGAAACTAAATGTTAAGTAGTTAATAAAATAGTTGCATTACTCAGCTGTCAGAGACCTGGAGCTTATTCTTTCGCACTTGTGTATGCGTTTGCGTCGGTGTGGTTACGGTCTGTGCCCAGAATGTGGCTTTCTTTGTGTGTATGTTTAAAGATGCGCACACATTCGTATTTTAGAGAGAGAGGAGAAGGATGATGTTAGAGGGGGGTGTCAGAAAAGCTCCAGGGAGAGACACCAAAGAGATCAGCCACGCTTCACCAGGCTGTCTGTGAACCTAGCACTCTCACAGGACGTGCAACACACTCTAGTGGGACCTGCAACATTTTAGTAGATTGTCTCCATAACAGGAATGGCTTCTAAATTTTAGCCTCTCATCTGCAGTACTGTATGATGCATTTGGGTTTTGAAGACAACGGAAATTAGCTTTACCTGATCTCGTTAAATCGTCTCGCGAGACTAGATCGAAAAGTGACCCAAAAGCAGTTGACCGCTGGTGGTTGTTAGTAGCTCCCCTTGCTCTTCTCACTATTCTCTCCCTTTTACCGTTGGGTTTTTCCGACATCGGTTTTGTGCTAGAAATGGACGAAAGTTCTCTCGGGAGTCATTCACTCAATGCCGAACATTCCTTGACTTCTGCCTATCGATTTTTTTTTTTTTCGCAGCGCTGATCGGAGTTACCGCCTTTTCGCATCTGCCGATTGATTTCTACTCAGCACTGAACAGAATTACCGCCCCTTTACATCTGCTTATTGATCCTTATTGGTTGCAAGCCTGCAGGGGGAATACTGTGCATGCCCGAGGATGGGCCGATACAGTCACGTGAACTGTAATGGCTTAAGGGCATGAGGAGAAGGGAAGTAACTGCCCACTCCTTTGATGTCCTACATCAACAGTTCTGAGGATATAGACAGGCTGCTATTGAATCCTTGGAGGTGGAATTTGGGTAAATCTGTAGGTTTGAATAATCATAAACAAAGGTTTTCAGACCGTAGTGCTCGACTGTGCAGTTAACCTGCGGTCGTGAACCGTAAAGCGATGGCAATGTATCCGGACCCAGCATCCGTTCCGCTTGTTCTCGGAAGTCTGCGTGTTGCATCTGACCTTCTGCCCGCCAGTGCTCGAATTAAAAAAAAAAATTCGATGGGAAAGGGGAGGTAATGGTGGAATGACGGAAGGGGTGATAACGCATTCTCGACTTTTTTTCCTTCCTTCTTTTAACACCCCTATACCTCACACTCACACACTCTCTCACATACCACCAGTGCGCATGCTCTGCGGGTAGATGACTTTTTTTGCGACTCTGTCGACACGCGAATATCATCCTTCTGCTGTTGCCTCACTGAATCGACTCCAAACAGAAACAGTGGACAACAATCTAATTAGTTCCCTACCCCTTCCCTCCATCCATTCTCCAGATAACCAATCCCGATAAGAGGCCTTGTATATTGTTATTACTTCCTCTTTAAACCTAATTAAATGAGGGAACTTGCATCATCTCGTAAACAGTCTCACGCATGCGCAGACAGAATGGAGTGTAAACGCGGGCAAAAGTATCTACTGTTTCGACTTAATTATTGGGAGAGCTGTGTAATGCTGGTATTGTGTTTAAGATTTAAAGACCGCGTGGTCTCCACTGCGAGGGAGAGAGAAGAGGTCTGTGGACCGGACATAGGAAAGGATGACCGGAGTGAGAGAACAGGACGAGATAGGACGGGTGAGAAACTCCGCACTTTTGTGTGTGTGCTGCTTCATTATGGAACAGTCGCCACTGAGCGTATTTAATATTCATAAGGTTGCGGTCACAAGGTCAGGAGACAAAATCGAAGCAACGAGCATGGCATATTGGACATCGAATCAAACGAAAAGCGATAACAGACAGAAGAATATCGAACTACGACACTCACTGACTTGTTATCCGCGCTTTATCTTACCGACTGCGCGCGCGCGCACACACACACACACACATCCTCTAGCTACAGAGAGAGAGAAGAGAATGGTGATTTAGAAAACAATTTATGAGTGGAGTGTTTATTAATAAAAATTTTCGGGTCAAATGCTGTTTTGGTCATGCAGTTAGGTGGCCGAAATATGACGCAGTATGGTGTTTATGGCGCGAACTGGGTCAGGTACACCTGCAGCGAACCCACCCTATAGATGGTCCCTGAAAACAAACCAGAAAGTAGCCACTCGCCTGGCTCCAGAAGTCGGTGGAACGGGACCGTATATAGGGCCGTAGCGGGCGCAGCGTGCGTTGTTTGAACTCAGGAGCTGGCAGCTCTGTATACACAGAGTAGTCGACTTCTTGCGTGCGTGCGTGCGTGGCATCCACTTTCCAGTATTGCATCCCATTACCCATTCCTTCAGCCGCTTTGTGGCAGCCCCTTCGGGGCAAAGTTCCCTTCCTTCACTACGCACGACCCGGTGCTCTCTGCTGGCCATTTTGTACCTAGTGTAAAAAAAAGGGGTTACAGTCTCCACTGTGTTCGATCTGTAAGCCTCGTTCTGTTTTATAGGCGTTTGGTGCGACTGGACTAGGAAACCACACCCCCTGTTCCTGAAATCTGTAAGTTTCTTTTGTTGGCTTAGAAAGAAGTCTGTGGAAGATTGTTGCTTCGTGTATGACTAAGATCTCTGCCACTGCGCATGCTTAAGTTTACAGGAACTTGTTAAGTGCTGCTTCTGCCATACAGGTGATGGTGTGGTTGCTGCTGTCGAGTATTTTTAGACCGACAGTAACTCGACACACTGCTTTATGGAGCCGTGTCGATGGAAAGTTAGTACTAAAGCTCTCTACGTCTCAAAATGAGAGTTAATACTGCAAGGTCCACATCGCAAAAGTGTTATCATCTGCAGTTATCATCTGCGTAAAAACGCTTGGGGTGGGGGAGGGGAGGAAGGGCAGGTTTAGAACCAGTGGCTGCTGATGAGGGAGGCGAGAACACACCGCACCTGATGGAAGCAGGTCTGTGTATAAGAGCTGGCAGGAAATAGCGGCTGTTGAGAGAGAGGAAACCGAAAGGCGAGCTTTAAAAGGAGTATCCGGTCGACTGGCTGTCTCCAAACTCACGTTATCACAGGAACCTCTGCAACGTCCTTTTTGACGTTAGTGATGATAACAGAGAGAAGAAAGCGGGCCTTGTGCGGTGTGCGACATGTGGCTGTGGAATCCAGATAGTTTAGCCAGCTCCCAGATAACACTGTGTGTTTGTAACTGTGTATGAACACAGAGAGCGCTGTGCGCTGGTGGCGATGGTCTGTGAGGCCCTGTTGTGTCATGAAGTCGGCATGTAAGTGTATTTTCTACCCCTGTAGCAAAGGCGCCATCTGCTGAGTGAAATATAAAGCTGTGGTAATTTTAGCCTGTTGCGGCTATTATGTAAGTGAATCGTAAATCTTCCAAGTATTTTTTTTTGGGGGGGTAAGGGGGAGAGACGAGTTCTGCGGTTAAGGTGGGATGGGTAGGGGAACTGAACAAGCAAGTGTCTGTGAGAATGTCCACAGAGTTACGTGATTCTGACAGCTGAGGCAATCTCTGTCTTTTTTTTTTTTTTTAACAGAGACTTCACGAACCACTGAGTCTGGAATCCCGAAAGATTATCAGGCTAGCATTGACATCAACAGACTGATGACGACGGTTTTTTTCTGGAGTAGGGAGTGGGAGGGTCGACGAGTAGTTTGCCCTTCAATGTTTAATTCCATTAATCTGTGCTCCATCCACACTCCCCCACCGTCCCGCCTTTCAACACAGGATCTGTTATTAACATGTATTGACTATACTGAAACCATTACGCACTTGTGTCCTAGCTTAGACTTTCATTCCGAGCCGTCTTTGTGTAGAGCCAACACCCCAAAAGTATCTTAGATACCCACACATGCCATCGTCGCACATGCCATACCAACCAGCGGTTGTTTATGAGTTCGTCTTGTGCCTCCCATGAAACTGTCGCACTTTCTCGTCGGAGTAAACAGTTGCTACCCGGATGACATTTGGGTCACAAAACATTATTCATGTCGTTGTGCTTCCTCATTCTGATCATTGTCACCGACCGAGGGCAGGCAGTTACCTTCCCGTCATCCTTGCCAGCTGTCACGTCACAGCACTGAGCGCGTTATGATTTAAACACCTCGACCAGGCATAGCAGCTGTGATGTCACTTGCGAAACAAGAAGTCTTCCCTAGGCAGACTGAATGATGATGATCGCTGCGACATTCCCAAGGTATTCAGTTAGCCATAGCGTGGGAAATCAAAATAATATAGAGGCGGAGAGAGGACTCGTTATAAAAGAGTGGCACAACAGGTCAAACAGACACACAGAGAAAGACAACCCCTCTCGGCTCCTCCCCTACCCCATGTCTTAAAAGCGCAGTAAACACAATAAACAGCTTCTGGGGAACTAATACGCTGGCAGCACTATGAAGCAAAAACCCCGGTTATTTCCCTTTTTTTGAAGGAACCGTTTCCCAAGGATTATTTTTAACACCAAAAGGAATAAGAAAGGTATGTGGATGTCTGGCCTGCACTAAATATCTGTAGATATGAAGTCACGCAGATTAAGACTGTGCTGTCCCTGCTGTCTGAACAATTACTGAGGTGCGAGCAGGCTGGAAATAATTCGTCAGCAAGAAGTAGACGGCTGCTGCTTGTTTCCATTCTGTCATGCCGGAGCCATTTCTGTTTTGTTTGCAGTTTACAGCGACTGTTTACATTTTGTGATGTCTGTTTGCATTTTTTTTAATGTCTGTTTACCTTTGGTAATGTCTGCTTGCGTTTGGGTAATGTAAGCGCATGTCATTCTGTTGCCTTCTCCAGCTTGTCTGGTAAAGTTAACAACCTTGGACTCCCCCCCCCCCACCTTTATAAGTCTTATGATGCATGTCGTCAGCAGCCTGAAGAAAAGGGAGGGGGAGGGGACTTCATGGACTGTCATCAGTTTGGAGACAAGATCATTGGGGAAGGCCAATAGTTTGGTTCGGTTCGTAGTACCGCGATACCACGAACTCTCGACCTTCGTGCAGCACTGCTGCGTGTGACGACCTCACGCACATGATGTGCTCTACGCGATTCATCACTTCACGTGCGCTGCGCTGTTGGGCATCACGCACGTCGCCCCGATACAGCCACGTGCTGCACATCACCTCTGGACATAGAGAGGCTGAGGGGTACAGCATGTGTTGCAGCGCGTGAAACTGTCGGCCTGGAACAGTTGTAAGCACTTGCCGGATTTTTATTAGTGTGTGGTCTGACGCCAGACGACAGTGGTGTCGAAATCATCGTCGCTAAAGAAAATCGCAAATCCAACAGTTATAAAAGCCCTCCAAAGAAAACGACTTCACCGCAGATACTGCGCCATGTTTGTTTTCATTTCATTTCTAAGAAAGTTCACAACACGGAAGTCATATTTAGAATATTCAAAGAATGTTATAGCTTGCTGTGTGAGGAAAGGGCAAGGTGGGGGGTGGGGAGAGAGAGACCGTTCTTTATCAAAACAATTTTCAAGAATACGCGCGAGACTTTTTCTCCTTCTCTCTCTCGCTGAGTAAGCGTGTGTGTGTGTGTGTGTGTGAGGTGTAAGAGAGAGATCATATTTGTATAAAATGTGTGCGTGCATTGTGATGCGAGGACCTATTCACACGCGCGGCAACTGTAGAAGTTAAGCCACGGAGGGCGCGGCGCTGTGACAACTTACGGTCCATATCGCTGCCACAGTCCCAAGGAACAGTGCAGTTCATGCCTGTACGTATTCATCCCATAATAATCCTTCTATATTCACTGTCATAAAACGACGCAGGGCGAGGCACACAAAACCACTAGCAGCTTGGGGCCGTAACTCACTTTCTCTTTCCTGACAAAGTAGCTCGTGTTTCCTCCTTCGCTGGTAAGAATCGCAAGCTTAGATTGAGAGTCCCGCATTGACAGTCAGTGGAGGAGGAGCATCGGCTGGGGCTGGGTGGATCACCGTTGCTGGGGAGTGATACTGTTTACAACCAGCTAAGTGGCAGTCAATAAAATCTAGAAACTGTTTCATGCTTTTTACAGAAACGTGGTGGCGAGTCACCCCGAATAGTTTTCCTCTGACGCAGATCATGTCTAATAAACTCACAAGCTAAAGGTATTTGGTTCGCATCCCGTTTTAGTAGAGGTTATTAGGAAAAAAATTACGTTTTAAATACTTTATTTTTTTGCATACAATGGGCTCAGTAAGCAATAAAAAATCGTTCTTCAAGGTTGGCACTGTGTATACCTACCTGAATACACTCTAATATCTAAGCATGTCCAAGCGTTTTAAAAAAGTGATCGCCTGACGGTTTATTTTCACGTGGGTATTTTTCAGGTTTAACAACCATACTTTTTATTAAAGGCAGATCTTTTGTAATCAAATCAAATTACTAAATTTGCACAAGAAAGAACGCAAAGTTCCTTCTTGAATCTTGGGTGTAATTTGAATAGAAATAGCCCGAGGTTTTCATGTTTAAGAGAAAGATTTTTGTATAGTATCTAATTTTTTATTATCTCGAATAACGAGATACACACCATTTTTTTATTTTCAGTGTGATGTCATTCGAAAGAAGAGCATTTGGGGGCTATTATACCCTGGGCGCTGTCGTTATAAGAGAAACAAACCTCCCGTTTAAGTCGGGATCTTCTAGAAGCCAATCAAAGCCGCGTCAGACAGCTTGTTTGCAATAAATAGAGGGTGAAATGCGTTCACAATGCTTCAGAAAGGAAGGGAGGAAGGGTGACCAGGGGATTTTACGCAACATGAACTCATCCTGCGAAGTAAACTAAAAACCTGGCGAGTCATCAGTTTCGTGGGCTGGCGGTGCAGATGCTAACGGTAAACTTCCCGCGCTGATCGCGGTCACGTGGGCAGGAAGCAGGGTTGTGAACAAGCAGGGGGCGATAATTGAAAAAGGAGATGTTGTGGGGAACATTCCTCGCTGCACCTCGTGAACCCCCCCCCCTCTCCTCCCATACCCGGATCAAAGAACTGGTGGATGCTCGCTGTCAGAGGAGGCAGAGATACACGAGCAATTTTCTGCCGACACTGCCGAAGGTGTCATGGCGAAACAGCGAAACCACTGCCAGGGTGAACATAAACCCTGGAGTTAGAGACTAGTGGTGGATATTTCGTAATCGCCGAGCGCATTCCATATCCTTAGGCTCCCCTGGTTGGTAGGGGCCCCACAGTCCAACACTGGGCTGCACGCTGTGTGCTACTCGCATACCTACCATCCACCAGGTACTGCGCTCCACGGTGACCCGATTGAAGGCGACCCCTATAGGCGTGGTTTCGTGCAAAGTACGTGGGGGGTTGGAGCAGCAGGGCAGAGAAAGAAGAACATTGGCACTGGCCCGTTAATAATGCTTTTGGGGGCGAGAGTCCTACAAACTAAAGTGTCCACCTTTAGTGCTGTAAACATCTTCGCCTTCTAAGGTCTTTTTTTTTTGGGGGGGGGACGGTATTTCATATGAGCCTAGAATCCTTGCAAACTGTTTTGTGCCAGGTGCAGAAAAGGTTAACGAAATTCTGATGCACTCTGCAACCTCTGGGTAGCCAATTTATGCATGCGATCTGAGCGAGCGTCTCCTTCCAAAATCTTGTCTGTGTTGTCGATTGTACAGTGAACCTGAAGGGTGATTTGACGACGGATGCGTACACGTAGGCTCCTGCTTCGCTTTCCATCCCCTAGCTACCTCTGGGGGTATTTAAAAGCTGGGTCCATGGCTAAGATCCCAAGTGTGATTACTTTTTTGGGGGGTTGGGCGGGGGGAACTGTGCAACGTCGCATATCCCCGACACCTGCAGCAGACAGAT
Source organism: Marisa cornuarietis (assembly GCA_004794655.1). NCBI lineage: Eukaryota > Metazoa > Mollusca > Gastropoda > Architaenioglossa > Ampullariidae > Marisa > Marisa cornuarietis. The sequence continues at coordinate 619,204 of SMMW01000013.1, read as the reverse complement.
GTTTCGCTCTTACACCTGTTTGCGTGTGTGCGAGGTCTCCATGCCGATGTCCGTCTGTCCACCGCTCTGAAGCTTGCAGGGGCCGGGAGGGGGTGTCCCCATTTAGCGACAGGATGATGTTTTCGGGTAGATCTGGGGCACAGGTAATCGTCTGATTGTCAAATCCAGCTTTGTGTGTGCGACGCATGCTAAAGAGTTCTCGAGGGACAGGGAAGAATCGCGAAGACACAGGTAACAGGTGAGCAGCTTAACAAAAATAGGGCGAAGGACCATGTCGTGATGTGCGCCACTAACGTCTGGACAGAACACACAAGTCTTGACAAGAACATACAACCGGTCTAGACAGTACACTCAAGCGAACGCTGAAATCTCGACTCAAGAGACGACAGACACTGAAGACCTCGCCCTGACCTTTCTAGAATAAAATCTCCTAGTGACATAAACCGGCTGGCTGGCTGGCTGGAAATTAGACTATTTTGTCTGTATAAAACAAGCTGTGTAAGGTGCATATTTTCTTACATCAAAGCTTGCCTCAAACAGAAGCTACGGTCCCGAGAAGGACGAACATGATTGCAAGAAATGTGACCTGTGCTAGAGACTGCTGCAAGATGGCAGTAGTCCTTCGTTTCGTAATGTTTGTAGAAGTTGCAGTGTGTGTGTGAAGAAGAAAAAAATGTTGTGGTGTGTATGTGGGGTGGTGGGTTTGTCGAGTGCGGAAGTCGGCAGCTTTGACTCCTTGGCAGTGGTTTGTGCAGCAGGCGTTTTCCTCACAGCATGCATCTTGTTTCTGTTGGTTGCTAAGGCAACAGCAGACTGACCGTCAAAGATTGGGGTCTGTGCCAGACAGCTGCCGGGGCGTGTGAGCTGGGACCTACCTTCTCGACAATCTTCGTTCTCAACACCGAAGCATCTCGTTTCTCTCCCATTTTACCGGCACAATCGCTAGTTGTTGGGGTAGCCAAGTGGGGGAGACCGTTGAGATTTATAGCCTTACCATCCACCCCCTCCCTTCCTTAAAAACTTGCCCCCCCTTTTTTTTTTAGTAACCACCGCTCCCTCTTCCTCCGCGTGCTGCAAAGCGGCGAGGAATCTAGGCCTGAAAGTTTGGAGGCGATAACGTCTAGTCACTAATCCACCACACTTCGCTGTTGTATTTACCTGCGTGCGACCCTCAGGTAGCCGCTCTAATCCACTTCACTCCCGCACTTCATTCACCTGCCTGCAGCACTGCACAGCCGCCCGCGACACCGCGACGCCAACCGCCGCACGTCGACGCTCACCAGCGCTGCCAGACATCGTGTGTTACCTGAGCCCCGGAGTCCATTCCCTCATCCCGACTCCCTTGCATGTCTTTTATTTATTTATTTTTTTGTCTGTCTGTCTGCATGTCTGTCTGTCTTCTTTCTTTCTTTCTGCCTCGTAAATCTGCTTCTGCTGAAGGGACCAATCGTGATCCCACTTGAAGCAAAGCCATAAAGAGTGGCGGGTGCTTGGACTGAGCCCCTTTGTCGCCGCCTGTTCTTTATGTCTAGAATATTGCAATCTGCAATCTTCCTGTACTTCTACTGCCAACCAGTTCCCTGCCCGCCCCCCCCCCCAAAAAAAAAACCTCTCGTCTGAAGGATCCAGATTAGGTGAAGATATTTTGGAAGGTAAGAAAAGCGTCCATTGTTTCTAGGCTGTGCTGGGTGCATAGAGCCGACGTGAATAAGAGGGACTTGAGTCGCTGACGACCAGTTAAAACGTTTGTGACCATGTAGACGAGGGGTAGAAGGCTGACAGTGCTGGAGTCTGGTGCAGGTTGTTCCCCTTTACTCCAGATCCATGTGACTGACATTTTTAGGGAAGAGTGGAAAAAAAAAGGAAAGGGAAAAGAGTGAACAAGTGTGAGAGAGAGAGAGAGAGTAAGGATGTGTGTGTGAAAGAGAGAGAGGAAGGGAGAAAGAAAAAGCTCCTTCCCTCACTTCTCGCATGATGCAACTAATCCTTAAAAGGTTGGCAAACCTGAAACTGATTTTCGAAATCCCAGCGTCACGTGCGAGCGGCCGCGCGGAGAGAGGTTGCGGGGTTGCACGTTGCAGCACGCAACGCACATGCGACACAGCGGGAGCAGCAGCAGCGGCAAGTCGCAGTCCAGGCTGCTGGCGTAATGTCCCGCCTGCATGCGGCCTGCTTTTAGCGCTGATGACGGCAAGACAAATTAAAAGAGTTAATTTTAGAGACAGCAGCCATGCATTTTGGTCTCCTTTCAGTTCGGCTAAACCCTGCGCCCGGGTTAGATGACGTCAGTCAGCGCCACAGCCGCGTAGTATGCTGCCGAGGGTCTCGAGGGTGTCGCAGACGTTTATTGACGACACTACATCTTGAAGGATTTTGTTTTTGTTTTTTTACGCGTCATCGCGTCCTGGGGCCAGTTGCACAACATGTTTCTAAAGCTTAAAACTGTTCTAAAGAAGAAAAATCTCTTCTATTCCATTTAGATGCATTGCACAAAAACATACAAAAAATTGTACTGACAGGACGGAAAGTCATACTTAAAGAACTTTATCTTACTTAAAGCAGTTTTAGTTTTAAAAATTCTAAAATTGTGGTGTGCACTTTAAACTGATTATCTAAAAAGATTTAAGGCCTAAAAGTGTTTTAAATTAGAAATGTGTTGTGCAACTGGCACATTATCTGTAATTTTGACGGACAGGTAATCATAAATTTCAGTCATGGAAAACAGTGCGTCGTTGTCAAAAGCACCAATTTCACAAAATGTATCCTACTACTCTGTTGAAAACATCCACGCGCTTTGCATCCTATAGGAAAAGTAAAACAAACATTGAACGACCTCGTTCTGATCGTGTTCCCACGAGGAATGTACGCGGATCAGGACAGAAATCGTGTTTGTAATGATGACTGGGTTTCAACGTCGTAAAAGTGGCAAACTTGTCGAGGTTTTCCTCTGTTAAGGCCCCCTCCCCCCCTTAAATGGATGGCTACCCAGATAGCATTGAAGCATTTTATAAACGTTTGAAAAGCGCTAACATGGGCGTAATAATGTTAAAGTTTTAGATGAAACATTTTAGAAACATGTTAGGAACATTTACGGAATAAACATGTAAAAACATGTAAAAACTGAAACATTGTGCAAACATTTTAAATTGGTAGGAACAATAACATTTAAACAAAAATATTAAATAGATCTTCTGTAAATGTGTACTAAAGCTTCCGGCCGTCGCGTGGTTTAGAGCTGAGAGGCCGCCATTTTGTTTACCGGTTTCTCAATTCTACATGGATTTGTACTCCAACAATCGAAAATGACAAGAAAATAGTAAGCAATATTCAAACTCTAATGTGTGTTCTAATAAAATATATGTTTGTTTGGTACTATTAAGTTTGTATATAATGTGTAAATAATTTGTTATTAATTCCCGACTGCTGACTTCTTCACGTTATGAGTCGAATGCAGTTGCGATCTTTAATTTCATTATAGTACAAGAAAAAAAGCTATATTTCTGAAGAGTTAGACTATCTGAATGTTTAAACACTGCTCTTTAAAATGATGCATCACATATGATTGTCTTTATTATAGGTTAATAGTTATAAATATTCAAAATCTACAGTCCAATTGTTGAATCGAAGGCATTTCCGCCATAAGCAATGGATTAAAACTTAAAAATTCAGTTATTTACAGTTCTCACAAATAATATTTTAGAAGTTTATTATATATGTCACATAACTATGTGTGAGATTTGAAACTGTTGTAAAATCGATCTCGAAACACGGTTACACACCATGCACTTCGTATTGACGCCACGTCGGGTAGTTTCCCTTGCTTAAACTCGGAGAAGTATTGTTTCAAAAACAAATTTTTTATCATTAGTGAACCTTCGTAGAAATACGGTAAAACGTTGAAGATAACAACTACAGTCAGAATATCAAGTGAGTCCTTAAAGAGATGGCGCCATTCTAAACTAAAAGTCACTTAATCGCCATGCTATGTTGCCGAACCCGAATGCTAGATGCTACTGTCGTACAGTATTATTAGCTGGCGTGTCGCTATTTGGTCTTGAGGTCCCCGTGATGTAGTGGATCAAAGCATTCACTTGTCACCACTACAGTGAGCGGCTCGGGCTTCAGATGTCGTCTCGGAACTCAGTATGTGACACTGACAGGATGTGGCGATGGGGATAGCTGCGGTAGAGAACTCGCGGGATGTGTCAGCAGCTTCAGTACAGACAACCAGCCCAGTCTTTGACCCTCGTGACTCTGACCACCGTGGATACACGTCGCCGTATGTAACTCATGGTCGCGCTTCCAATTAAAATGACAAACTATTCGGTCTTGAGTCTGAGGTGAACGTTCAGAGCACTAATTTGGACATTAGGGGGCACGCAGTTTTTTTTTCTCAGCACTTGACATCTGTTAACAGGGCTGGCTACCTGCCGTGATGCAGCGTTAGTTGCTGGCTCGGCGTAAAACCACCTCGTTTCAGTGAGCAGCATATTAAAATGTCACATAACAAAATTAAGTTAAACCTCTTTCTGGGTGAGAAAATTTGTTAAATGGTTGAATAAGTGTTTAAAATTCAGAACAACTATGAAATGTTTGAAAAAAGGCTGTAAAAGGTCGACAAAAAGTTGGAATGCAAACATTAATAACACATTACTTTGATGGGCATGATAAGCGTTTCAAAAACATTTCCTGCGAATATTATTTGAACATTTCTCGAGAACCATTTGTAAACGATTATAAAACGTTCAAATGCTATCTGGGTAATATTTACATGGCGGTCAAGTTTAAAAAAAAAAAAAAACATTTGCCAAACCTACATCTTTGGCAATATGCATCGTGCTACAAACCACTTCACGCATGCGCCGTGGAGGTTTTTGCAGCCCTTGGGCTGACGTTAGCGTCGGAGCTGGACACCACCACCACAACCACCACCGCCGACGCCGCCACTGTTTCGTGTAATTCCGTGAAAGCTTTCTTTCGAAACTGGCTAACTGGCTGAAACAGCGCTCACAATTTAGTTAAAAGAGTTCAGGAAGACACCATCCAAACTCCGCCTGCGGGTTCACGCTGACTCATCTTTAGACTACTCCTGCCTCCTCCTGAACTTCCTTCTTGGAGGAAGATCTGACGACAAGACTGTTGTTGCCTGACTTGATGTGCAAGTGTCTTTTTTTAAACTCGAGGCCAGTCATCTGCCTGGATGTGTCACCATCATATATGTTAATGCTTATTTTGTCATTATCTAATCTTTCTCTTTCCTCCACTCCAGCCCCTCCTCTCTCTCTCTCTCTCGTTCTTTTGACTTTTCTTGCTCTTTCGTTTTATTTCTCTGTTCTTCTCTCGTTCTCTTTAAAGAATAATTCGTGCAAAACTACTGTTTCAATGAGGGGGTTTGCGCTCAAGCCACATTGTCAAGACACAGTACATAGGACGAGTCACACAGTCACTGGCACGTGTTCTGTCACTCAACATACAACAAACATCTTCCTGTGAGATTGCCGATATTATATTGAAAGTTGTCCACGTGGATTCATACTGGCTTAGTGCCTTTTTTCTTCTTTTGTTCTTCTCCGGAGTATTCTTTTCTTTTAGCACTTTTCGTTTCGTTAAAGCCAGTACTATGATATAATATGAACAGTTTCAAGCGGTCAAACACTCTATCAAACATTGATGAATTTCTAAAATATGAGGCAGGTATTGTGACATTTCATATATATATATATCCACAAATCTCTCTTTTCTCCTGTTTTGCTTGTCGGCTGTTTGAATGAACCACACCTATGAATAGTACAGTCCATTCGATGAACCCCATTGTGGGTTGGCGGGTATTCTTTCGCTTCTGTGGTGTCGTAATACACGATCCTCCGGGGATTCTTTTCCTTCTCCCCTAAACGCTGGAAGAATCTGCTCCCTCAGTCGTCTATGAGCCCATATTAGTAGCTCAGGTAGTTTCCGCTTTCAGCAGCTGGGTCCCACGGAATAAGCTGACTGAGAAGAACCACTGTAGTTATGATGGACACAGTAATCCACAGGTGGTTTAACAGACTACAGAGGTTCCTCGTACTAGTGTGTCTTGGCACGTACTTCCTTCTGTTGTTCTTCAAAATAATTCCTAATAAATTCATTCATATTAGTGATTTGATATTCTTTTCACTTTCGCGCCACACTCAAATGTCTGCCACACAGTTAACATAATTTTTTTCTGCGTAATACCAACTCGTTTGTTCAGCCACACGTTAAATAGTTCAAATTTCTAAATAAAAGATAAAATAAATAACTAGCAAATAAAAAGTTTACACAGGTCACTTTTGTTAGGCACGGAATTACTTCTCAAACACTAACTTCTGATCTTGTCTTCTTCTTACATGTGTCAGTCTTGTTCTCGTCTCATGTCAGCAATGCTTAATTTCATTCACCCACACATTCTTGCGAGAGTAAACATTGCATATGCGCGTGCATTAGGCGCGTGTTTGTCGCTGCGGTCATGAGATTGCGCGTGTTCAGACTGCCTCGCAGCTAATGTTATCACGGACCTTGGTTTGTGCCCTGGGCGCAGTGATGACTAGCTCTTGTTTCTCGTAATTAACACGACCCGTGAAGCAGGGAGATAAAAATCAGCTACCCGTATCGACCATGACCATGCCATCTTCTGCCAGAAAATGTGTCAAGCTGCCTTGTGTCAGACTCTTGATGACTTTGTGTCCCAAGACAGACGTGAATACATTTTTTCGTGTTCACCGATGTAGATTGCCTTTAAGGATCTTAATATGTTCTTACAGTAAAGGTCCCGTTAGACAGCCTCTCGCACCTTGGGATTAGCACCACAAAACCGCGCGCGATTTTCTCTTGCTGCCCGGGCATGCCTGTGCAGTTTGGAGCACAAGTGGGGGCACCCACAAATCTCAGCGAACATTTTCTTCCCGTTCTTCCAGACCGGAGCGATCCGCCCAGAGCTGGCTAGCCCTCAACATGCTTTTTTTGTTCTTTTGGAAACAATAGCCTATTAACTTTATCTTGCGAGCCTGGGTGAGATATCTGGTGGTGGTCGGGGGGGCGTGGAGGTCCCACCCGCCTTTCCTCCTCAACCCCCTCCCCCCGCACCAGCCAGACCTCGGAACTCTTAACTTCGAACCACCTCCTCCGTTCCTGCCAAGAAACAATGGACGTGCAAGCTAAGGAACAACAATGGCAATGATGATTAACACGTGCGATTCATGTGCAAAGTCTCGGATTACGTGGACCTTTAGTATCGGTGTGCCATTGTTTAACTACAAGACTGGGTCTCTCTGTGGAAAAGAATACAGTGCCTCTGTACTCGCCGGTTAGGATGATACTTCTCGCAACAGATGGAAAATAAAAATCTAGAGGTCAGTAGTGTTTATGTGAAGGCGTGGAGTGATGTATTCTTGGAGTTAGTGGCTTAACGACGGCAGTGCACCATCTTGGAAATTGGACGCACTTTCTAGCTTTCGCTGGTCACGTGATCATATGGACGGATCACACACTGGGTCGTTTGTTTGCACAAGATATATAATATAAGATATATATTATATAATACACACTATAATCACTAACTGGACAGTGTGTGCCATGTTAAGAAGGCTTCGTTGCACTTCGGGTGAAGGTACAGACCACTGTCATCTGCTGACGAACGACCCGCTAGACATTACGTCGTGTGCTCATCTTTTCCACCTCCTCAACCCCCTAAGAAAAAAAAACTGTTGATCCCCTTTTTTTCCTTTCCGGTACCTAGACTTTAATGCCAGTTTAAAGTCTTGCATTTTTCTTTTAAACACTATTGCATCTTTACCCTTCAGCATTCCTTCACCGTCCAGTGCCCTAAACACGCTGAATCAAGAACACTTAACCCCCTCACAGCCACCATTCTGTGGGATTTCAACTTTTTCAACGGTTATTGTTCCACCTGTGTCGCTGGTTGTTTGAAGAATGTGCCTGGGGAACAGGGTCGAGTCAAGGATGGCCTCAAATATATACATTATAGAGAAAGATATACATTATAAAGAAAGACGTTAAAGCTGCCAGCAGTGTAAGTAATCTTAGCTCGAAACGACGGTGCGTGTCAGGGCTGGCTTACCTTTTCCCCTTCCGCCGGCTGGGTATGTACCCGGCATATCGCACCTCAGCAAGTACTTCTAACGTACACAAACCACAAGTACCCGTGTAAAGTCGCGTGTGCGCACTCCTGCTCGGTCTGTCTGCATGTGTGGTCGCTTGCCTCCCTCCCCGTCTCTTTATCTCTGCCTTTCTTTCTAATGAAGAGAACAATGACTTTAAAGAACCGGAGGCTCGCCACATTCTACAGGCGCTTGAGCACACCTCACGCTTTCAGCTGTCTTCGGAGTGGCGCAGCCGGACAAGATTTATTTGTTTGAGCCCTCTGGAGAAGGAAACGAGCGCCTGCTCCACCAAGTAAGCACATATAATAGTTCTTTTGTATCTGCGCGAAGAACAAGGTGAGATGTGGATGGTCACTAGGGGAGACACGTAGGGACAGCCCAGGCTCGCAGCAGGGTCTCGCTGTGGAAAGTTTCTTGTTAGAGCCACTGATGTAAAACTACTGGATAGACCCCGAGTGCGCGCTGTAATTAAATTTGCTGAAGCCACCACGCAGCCGTCTTACCACTTGTGGACAAATTACCATGGAAGATAGAGAATTTTTCGACAATCTTTGTTCTCAACATGGGAGAATCTCGCTTCTTTCTAGTTACCTCCCACCCACGACCCACCCCACTGTCGGAACATTTGCTAGTTTTCAAATCAAAGAGCAGGTAAGGAAACTCATAAACAGCGTGCATCGTTGACAGTTTAAAAATTCAAATAATTCAGAGGCAGTACATTCGCTCCCTGCCCTACAAGATGGTAGGTTAAATTGCACTCAGCCTCGCTGGAAACAGCAGAGAGGTCTTACTTTCAACAAGCGAGGAGGTAGAGGAAGAAAAGGCTGGGTTTCGAATGATATCCTATAGGGCCGTGCCTAGGGGCAGGCAGACGAACTATCTGGGATAGAATGGCACAGAGAATGAAAGAAATTACTATCCATACCCCTTCGATAAAAGGAAATTCCATCAAATTTACAGAACCATAAAACTTATCATCCACCCAAGCAAACTTGTACTGAAAGGAATCCAGAATCGCATCTACACCGCTGCTAAGTAGCTGCTAGTAGAGAAGGCATCAGACAACACTGATGTGATCTGAGGAGAAATGTTTCATTTTAATATCATTGTGGAAGAATTACCTATGTACGTGTATAACCAAGCCTTTACTCCTTCATCCACATCTTTTTCTTCTTCTCTCTGCTTCCTCGAGTAACATGACGAAAGTAGCCGCAGCAGTTACTGAAAATTATCTTTCGTCAATGTTGTCAATGTTGTCTTCCATACCACATCGCCATTTTCACATTATAATTTGTAGGTAAACACGAGCCTACTCTGTTCACGCATTTCGATTGGCTACAGCCATGTAATGTAAGTCATTCCTTACAAGAAATGGAACCACGTCCTATCCTTGCAAACCTTGAACCGTGCACAAGGCTTGCAAACCCTGCAAAGTGCGGTTCATTGCAACTTGAGACTACCTCCTAATGATAGCTTGTGGATGTGCTGGCTATTAACGTTGAGTACGACACCATTTTGGAAATTAGTTTGAGATATTTTGTTTTTAAAATGTGTGTCAAAGATGAAGATAAACAGAAATGGGTTGTGGGAGGGACCAGGGAAATGCTGATGGGGAAGGGGGGGGGTCGCTCTCCCGTCTTGTTATGTGCGACTAAGTGAAGAAAATAACCAGTCGCCTGGTAAAGTTAAGACAAGCAGAATATTATCCCTGATGTGAGGGTGATGGTAATCGTTAACAAGAGGGCCGAGGATGGATGCGAAAGCGGCGGAGGATTGGAGGCCTGTGTTGGTTTATGCTCTTGACGAATCCACATACATCGGCGCAGCAATACACACTCAAGACGTGGTGGATCAGTCAGTCAGTCAGTCGTCCCTTGCCTGGCACCTGGCGTTGGGGGGAGCACATGGATAGACGCGGCAGCTGATAGGGCCCGCCACTCTTGCCTATTTTGGGCAATAGTCAGCAGGTCCTGTACAGGACGACCAGTCCAGTCTTTGACGTTCGTAAGCCAGTTCTTTCTCTGACCACCGCGGCGTCGGCCACCCTCCAAGGTGCCTTGAAGGATAGTCTTCGACAAGGTGTCGTGCCGGGTCACATGACCAAAGAAGACCAGCTTACGTCTCTTGACTGGTGGATGAGGTCATAGGGCATGCACGATCAGGACACATTTGTGAGAAGTGTTTTTTTTTAATTCATTAACAGAGAATGAAATATTTTTTAAATATGATTTTTTCTACAATAGTGCACATAGAACAGTTTCTGATGCATCCATGCAGATTTGAATCCATACCATACGTACGTTTCCATGGACAAATCGTATTAAGCACATAAGACATATAACATAATATATATATATACACACACACTTCTTCTATGTCCTCGCAGGCATGCATGTGTGTGTGTGTGTGTGGGTGTGTGGTGTGCGCGCGCGTGTGTGTGCCCATGTTAAAACCAATAGACAGCCAAAGGAGACATGCAGTTCTTCACCATCCAAAGATAAAAATTTAATTTAAAAAAGTCCTCGCGGCCTCAAGCGAGGACACGAGACCCTAGTAGACACACATTTTAATCAGGTCAGCTGTCTGTGTGAGTGTGGGCGCTGAACTTTGAAAATCCAGGTAAATGAGCCTCGGCCTCTGTTGACCGCTCGCCCGATTACCGAACTGCTATTAGTTCTTCCGTGGGAGCCTATGGACGACCCCGGGTGTCACACGACGTCACAAGATGGCGACAAGTTTACCGGGGGGGGGGGGAGAAAAGAGCGAGAAAATCATTAACGGCTGTTGTCGCCATTTCGTGTGGTATGCCAGGTACACTTCTCACAAGGTTAAAAAACTGTTTTTGTTCGACTGTCTTTGAGATGCTGATGAAAATACATTCCGCACAGAAAATAATGTTGAGGACTGGTTTCAGAGTGACGGAAAAATTGATATGAGTAATCATATATCATTTTTCTCTACTGTCGCTTTCATCTAACCCCACCCATCCCCTTCTCGTTCGCGGATGGCCGAGAGGTTAGAGCGCTGGCTTCCGAACCGAGAGCGCGCTGGTTCCATTCCCGATAAGCGCAGCAAACTTCCCCAGTCGACCCAGCTGACGGGAATGGGTACCTGACTCCATAGAGGGTTGGGGAAGGTAAGGCAGCGAGGGAGAGGAGATTGGCACCACCCTCATGTAAAAGCTGGCCCCGAGAAAAGTGGGGTCTCTAACACCTCACTCCCCAACGACCTGAAAAGGTTATGGGATGACCTTTACCTTTTTTTTTTTCTCGTTCGCGCCCCGTTCTCGAAGTGTGTGCATAGATAGTCATTACTGTCTTCATTTATAGTTTTCTTTATCTGTTATCTTCTTCGAGCATCTTTTTTTTGTATATAAAACTTTTTTGAGCCATCAGGCGAGGGTCTACACGAATATATATGTGAAAGTAATAATCAAGTGGTGACGAAGGGTGAGGAAGTCAGGGGCGGGGGCGTTGATGAGCATGTCCTTGCGATCAAGAATCTGTCCCAGCTCCTGTATTGATCACAAACAGCCAGGTGTGTGTGTGTGTGCGCGCACGGCGTGCAAAGACCGCCTTTAGTACGAGTGTCAGTCGGCGTCACTCAGGCGGAAATGAAATTGTTTACGTTGAGCCGGACACGCCATTGTTTACCAAGCAGCGAGACTGACATCCTATTTCCGAGGCGCTTGGCACACAGCACGCGGCCAACCGGAGCTTGCACATGGGCAGCATGGCGGTCCCATACCTACGGATGGACTCTAGCCGAGACTTCCGTCGCGAGCGGCGGTTGTTGCGAGCGCCACACCGCGTCATTGCAGGTGTAAGTCTTTCTCTCTCTCTCTCACCTTATTGCCACTCTGATTTTGTAACTTGTTTCAGTTTCGTGGCCTCTGCTTTTCAGGTCTTGACAGCGGTGAGGGTATAATTACTAGATCGAGGTTCGTCTGCGTCAAAGAGCCATTTCACAACGAGGCTACTCCATTAATGACCGTCTCTGGATGTGAATGAGAACCTTAAGAAGTATATATTTTTAGAAGAATAATACAGCCTAAGTGGGTATTTTTATACAAAAACTTTTTATTTAGCAAGCGTAACAGCCTGCAATGTCATAATTTCAGGCTTCACCGCCTTCGGCTCACAGTTGTGTACGCCCGAAAATGGGTCTGTATCTCATAGCAAAAGGTATTTAAATAATTTCTTATGCTTAATACGTTCAAATTTAATCTCACGGTATGTAAAAAACGAAGTGCCATAATACCTTTTTATGGACACATTTATGTGACATTAAAACCTTGAAACTTAAACAGTCTGCACACTGGTATGTGACGCTTGGCATTTTAATCTTTTCATCCCCGCCTTGCTGTCCACACTGAAACATTACACTTTGTAGTTATATCAGGCAAGTGGCGCACACAATGACTGAAGGTCCAGTCGCTAGCTCGAGACAATTTTTGACTTTCTGTCACTGGCTGTTGGTGCTGACGAAGAATGTCACCTGATCTACAGGTCTGGTGGCGCTTCGGTCGTGAAATCCAAACCAGTATCAGGTGTCGTAATGTGAGCTCAGGATTATTCTATCTCAGCCGGTCTCTCAGGCTATAAAAAATGTAAAAGGTATGATCTATATTCGAATGAAGATTTTGCGCGCACCTTATGCTAAAGTCTAAAAGGGCCTCTAAGAGAAAGGGGTTAAGCCGTCAATAAAGACAAGAAAGGTGGAAGATAGACGGAGAGAATCAGAGGGGGTTACAACTTACAAGAGGCTTTGTTATTAAAAGTTTAAAAAAAATAGTACTGTTTGTGTGTACTACCCGAGAAAGGAGAGACTGAACAAATAAGTTCGTGATAGAAGCGGAGGACATGTAAGATCGTGCATGTGTGTGTGTGTGAGAGAGAGAGAGAGACTATTGTTGTTGTCGAGCTTGAGTCAAGTCAAAAGAAGTACGTGCACACTGTTGTCACTAGCCGGCAAAGAGTGAACAGTACTTCCTGGACACAAGAAGACACAAACCACTTGGAATTCCCCATGTAAGCGACTCGTGTCAAGAGCATTCTTAAGCAAACGCATTTTATTGAATATGATGCCGTGGTACAAAATGGCCAAACAGCCCCGTAGACAATAATTAGTGGTCTACATAGAAAGCTCTTAATTGGAGGAAATAAATTAGTCGTGCCACTTGTAGTCGTCTCGGCGGATGCTTCTTCCGGTGAACGGATATTTGTGAAACTTCCTCTTCATTTATCCGCTGTTTGCAAACGTGTCCATCGTGTCTTCGGTGACATCACGATAAAGGCGGCTTGTCGGATTGGTCCACAGTTGGTCACGTGTCGACTGAAGCCACTCGCGGTCACCCTGACAAGGGACGTAACTAAGGCCTATGTGCGATGTATAAGAATGAGGAAGTTGATATGTTGTCCTCTTAACGTTGGCATGAACTTTTCCACGTGGATGTCTTGGTGGGTCGTTACGGGGAATGAGTTTGGGGACCGGGAAGTATTTTTAGCTGGAATCTTTACCTTAAGCTTAAGGAAACATGTTGACTGGGTTTTTATATCATACAGATTTTTGTATGCACTGTTTAGGTTTTATAGTGCTCTCTCTCTGTGTATGTAAGAGTATAAAATATTTGTATTAGAATGGCTGTAACCAAATATTAAGACACAAAATCGTTCATGCGTGCACACTTAACCTTGCACACAGTAACACGACTGTGTTCAAAAATATCTCCGTGGCAAACTCACACTTTTGTTACTGTAAGCTATCACCACTCTGTATGTGTGTGTGTGTGTGGTTGTCTGAAAGGTATTCGGGGACGAGGGGCATAAGTCGGTTGGCAATAAAACTTTGTTCCAGTTGGCTGCTTTTCGATCACTGAGATCAGTAATCAAGTGGATGAGAGAGCCAGTGGTGGTCTAATGGGGTCTGACCATCTTGCTGGTCAAGACTGGGTGTGTTGTAACCCGCCGAGCATGAATGAGGGTGGAAGGGGTGATGGCAGTTCCCCAGCATCTCTGCACATGCCGTGCGAGTTATCATCCCATGACAATGCGGTGTTAGTAGCGACGCGCGCATATTTAAGACTTCCGGGCTGGAAATCCGGCTTCCTTCTCGTTCGAACAGGGCAGGTGACCTCCCTTTGGCTTCTGTCGGCGGCTGATAAGTCCTTGTCCTTCCGTCTTGAGCCATTCCTATCCTTGTCCAGCCAGCCGGCCGACCAGGCTGCAGTGTGTCATTAGTCGTTTTGTCACGTTCCCAGCTATCTTCACGCTTATGTCATGCATGTAACCTCTTCAGAAGAAGAAAACGTTTGTACCGCTAATATAAGTGTGAGGGAATTTGCACGAGGTGCCGACACAGTATGTTGAAATTTCCATACAGTCTTTAAAAGATTATGTGGTCACGTTGTTTAGTCAGCGTGTAGCATGGCTATTTATCATTGAATGTATACTTTTACACAATATGTGTGGTTTGTCTGGTGTTCAGGACTTTAATTATTGACTTGTTCTCACCTTCCGGGGTACCTTACATTTGGTTGACTTTTATGTTATGGAAAAATAGCTATGTAATGTATATATATATATTATTTATATCTTTATATGTGAGCTTTATTTAAAACGTCACTAGAAATTTCGGGATATATCTAACGTGTCAAGCATAGTGAAGTTATTATTAAGCAGTACCCACTCCTTACAGAGGAACATTTACTTCATTTCATCGATCATACAAACAGTCTACACGGTGTGACAAATATCAGGGGGTGCACAGTAAAGATAACTTCTGGAGTTAATTTTCTTTCAGAGAGGTCAGAGTACAATAGACACAATACTGAATCGCAGAAGAATCTGCAGTGTTTTTATGTACTTACTGATCAATAATATGTGGGTCCTGCATGTATGACTTAAATAACCGCTCATCGTCTATTGGTCGGACTCATATGAAGACAACTTTGTATTGAGGAAGGATATTTCCATCTATATTTGTAATTTAAATTGTTTGTTTAGGACGAAGTCCGTTTGCTTCACCAGTTGATCTGTGCCCGAACCCTTTCTCGGCGTAAGATGACAGACTTCCGAATGCGCATGTCGTTACCGTCTGTTCCAGCAAATACCTTTATCTTTCGGTGGTGCTTGGTGACAGGCACCTGATCAGAGTGTGTCTTGTCCTGTGGTCGTTTTCTAACTGTCGGTCTCTCGTCACCAGGCCAGAATTGTTACTGCTATGTTACGCCTACACCACCCTCGCAGTTATGTTGGTCTGAATTATCGTCTTGTGCGAAACTCCGCAAGAGAACTCAGACCACTTTTGTCAGTAGACATTTATCATAAAAGAATAAACAATGAGAATGCGCTCTGAAACAAACATTTTAGGGAAGAAAAACGTCGCTCCCACCCTGCACTTGTTCTGTTTAACGATAAGATTTTGTGACATTGTTCTGTGAAACGACAAGGTACGTTGAAGTATTAGTAGGACTCAATAACGGGAGTGTGGAGGGAGAGGTAGGAAGGTCTGCAGGATAGGGGTGGTGGTCTTTCACTGAGACTGAATAGCGGCGAAGAAGCCGCACCAGTGAACAGGTGTCACGTGCAGAGAAAGGAGAGCGTTTCGGAGAAATGATCTGATTCCAGGTAAGCCGATTCTCACTATATTCGTGGCAAGGGGCGTAGCTCATGGGCCCCCGGACACCTAAGGAATGGCTGAGGATAAACATGCATGGCTGGAGTCTGATAACAATTGGCTGGTCTGTTTGCCTCTGTGGAACTAGCCAGCCAGTCAGTCATTCGTTCTTTGACTGGTACCTGTCGTTGAGGGGGAGCACATGGATAGACGCGGCTGCTGACAAGGCCCTCCCTCCCCACCCCCGCTCTGACCACCGCGGCGTCGACCACCCTCCAAGATAACTTAAAGGACAGTCTTCGACAAGGTGTCGTGCCGGGTCACATGGCCAAACCAGACCAGCTTAAGTCGCTTAAGTAATTCAAGCAGAGCTTCCTGGTGTCCTACGAGAGTGGCAACTGTGCTTCGTACAAAGTCATTACATTTTGATCAAGTGCAATCACTAATTCCATTTGCAATAAAAATTAAGTATAGTACATGTAGTTGAAGCCTCGATATTCTATGTCGGGGTGTGAATTGTAAGTGGCTCACTCCTTCTAACTGCACGTGAAAGGCGGAGCCCAAATCCCCTTTTTTCGCCGCCTGTCATCAGATACTCACTCGCTGAGACGTAAAAGGGACTTTTTCAAGGGTGAGCTTAGAACCGGCGACTTCCTTCTGAGCTTAAACAACCAACAAGAGCTTCCACCCAGGATTGTGTACTCATGCGGATCTGATGAGTTTGTGACGTCGCATTAAAAATAGCAGCAGACACGCACATATTCAATACCGGTGAAAAGGCTAACACAATTATCAGATTTGAGACATGGCAGCATAGGAAGAGGGGTCGGAACTTTTGCAAAATCACCAACTTCAATGTTTCATTGTTCTCGAAGGCTCCTTGACAGAAGAATTTCGAACAGAAGGCTGTTTACACGAGACGATCATAATACTCTTCCTGACCCACCACAATAGGTGCACTTTGAAGAGGAAAGGGCTGACGACGAGGCATGGCAGTGCTTCATGTTAAACTCAGTTGACTTTAAAAGCACTATTTGCAGTTTTTGTTTTTTTTTTGGGGGGGAGGTTTTTTTTTAAGAAAACCAGCTCCACAAATCTGGCTTCATTTAGAAATGTTGGAAGCCTTTATAAGCACACGTATTTCTCACTGGAAACATAACTAAGCTTAGCACCTATCCGCACGCGCGGTCATGCAAGTATGTTTGATGATAAACTATGTTTTGCCGCATACTTTTAGGGAGGAAGAAAAAGAAAAGTTCTTCTCCCAACACACCGCTGTCTCCTTGACAAGAACAAAGCCAGTACAGTTCTGCGTGTAAAGTGTGGGGAGTTAAACATGACAAGGGCAATCACTCTCGAGACAGCTCTGCACGCTTGGGCGAGTCAGCAGCGGGGAGGTGAGAGGGGGGGGGGAGATCCGGCCAGAAATTAATGCGGGGCACCATGGAGTATATTTGTAGACTGCTGTCATGACAACTTGATATATTTTACACCATCTCGGCTCTCCTGCTGCCAGGCCCAGAGCTGCCAGCTAGCCGAGGGGCGCTCGCTCTGGATTACTTCTGGAGTGGGTGGAGGGGTGAAGAAGTGGTATCGGGAGGAGGTGGAGGTGGCACAAGGCGCGCGCGCGCGTGCGTGCATGTTTTTGGCTTCTTTACGGCTGGTTGGTAACAGTAGAGCTTAGAACTGGATGAGACAAATGAGCCTGGCGGTTAGACCTGCATAGCAAGAAAGAAAACTTATTTTTCTATGAACTGTGTGTGTGTGCTTGTGTTTCCACTTTAGCAGGTGCTCGGGTTTGACGGGTACCTAAAATCGGGGTCTTACGTCGCGATATAAAACGTACCCGGAGACCCCGATACATACAAGGTACGGGGTAATTTTACCCCCTTTGCCCACCCACCCCCACCCCAATCCCTTCTCGAGGCCCTCCGCCGTTCACGGTTCGCTGGCTTTCATTCTCCTCAGATACCGGAATTTTCCTCCGGTTCCATCGCACCCATGCCGGTCGACTTTCAGACAACACGTCATGCCTTGTGAGCCCAGGGATATCGGCGCCACCAGTCTTACGCCGGTCACCGGATAGTTGTTTGAAGTTTTAGACTGAACCACCCGATAGTCTTACAGAGCCCATCCGGTAGTTGTCTAACGTCTTGGACCAGCCAACTGACAGTCGCCAACAGTCTTGGAACCGCCACCCGACAGTCATCAGAACCTGGTTTACCCCTTTATACATTTCTCTTTGTCCGCCTGGGCCATGAGGAGTTAAACGATACCTATCATACTGAATGCCCCGGATGCATCCAGCAATACAAGCCTTATTTAGCAGCAGCTTATTTTTTGTTGTTGTTTTATTTTCAGGCGACGTGTGTATGTTTGTGCACGCATTCTTTGCATGCTGTTAGGGCCTCGATTGAGATTGCCCGGTTGATATGTCTGGCGGAGCTTTGAGCTCAAAGCAGTTCTTTGTGCTGTTTGGGTTCACGTAGCAAGTGTTGAAGAAGGTAGTTCTTTTTCTCCCAGCAAGGGGCAGCGAGATTTGCTGCAGCGACCTGATCTAATTAAAGAAGGAACAGTCTTCTTGCTGCCGAGTGTAGACTGAAGTCTACCTTTCAACCTACTCGGTCCTGTGGGTTGTGCTTCGGCACGTGTGTGCATGCGTTATGGATGGTGTTCTTCGGTTAAGAAAAATCTTCTTGTATGACAATGATTTACGGTCCTTAGACGTGGGACTCGTTTCCAACAGAACAAAGCCACTCACTGTTTAGAGAACACGGCAGAACCGAGAACTCGGCCTCTGCAAAGATCACAAACTATTGGCCATGGTCAGAACACAGACTGTGGACTACATGGTCATATCACCTGTAAGCTACTGTGGACATGTACATATATCCTATCCTAAAAATTACTATTACTTTGGGGTGAAGACTCTACACGCTTAGAAAGGGTTAATAATATAGTGATGCGACTCTTTACAACGGAGATATGTTCAGGTTTGTTTACACCAGCATAATCACAGACTCGTGAGTAATGCGCTGAACTACGATTAGACGACAGAAATTTTCACTTACATTATAGGATTATATATTATAGGTGTCACTGGGTGACAGGAACTGCTTAGCTCTATTATAATATCAGAGGACGTGGCTAGGGGATAGGAATTGTTCAGCTCCAGTATAATCTTATGGGACCACCGTCACTAGGCGATAGGAATTGCTCAGCTCTAGTATAGTCTTGCGGGACTAGTGTCGTATATGCAGTCCTTCGCTGATCGAAATGTCTTTTTGCTGTTCATGACTGTGTAGGAGAGAGTTTTTGATAGGGAGGAAAATGACGAGTGTACTCTTTGGTGTTCAAGGCTACCCTCACTGCTTCCAGAGAATGCTTGTATGTGTGGGATGTGACTTGCAACACACACACACACACACACACACACACACACACACACACACACACTGTATCAAGAGATTCAGAATGTTTGTGGGATGCAACACCTACGGCCGCTCTACTGGCGAGAATTATATTAACATTAATTAACGCCTTGGTCAGCCCGAACCGAGTCCTCTTTTTAAGACTTTCTTTGTTGCGAAAAATCTGGCTAAGTATGGAAGTATCAGTAAGTAACATGTCTGAGAGAGGGGGGGGGGTCGCAGATCACCGAATTAATAAGCCTCGACAAGACTTCGTCCAAACATACGTTTGCCGTTGGTCGCGTAGCTGGATGTTCGATTGCCTGGGAGGGTGAGCTGTTAACTTTGCATCATCAGCTCGGCCAAGTCTCGCAACACGGTTTCCGTGGATGTACTATAGAAGATGCAGACACACCAACTGAACTGGCAGTGGTGAGATCAAGTTACCTTTTCACAGCTCAGCTGCTCACGTTCTCCGTTTACCAGTCTCGTTAATGTCGATTTGCTGTAGTTTTGTAGCACATGGGCTGTAGTTATGAGGCAAAGTGGAGGAATATCAAGAACAAACGTATTGCCTCTGTAGTTACGGTGTTGAGACCTCGCGTATATTGTCTAACGTTACTTCAGCTCATGGCTTTTTTTTCCCCTGCTTCATAACTACGGCCTCGGGGGTAATACAACATGGGCGAGGTCTGGACACCGATTTATAACTATGGAAATAAATGTTTGTCCTTGATTTCCTCCATGTTGTCCCGCGACGACTTACCCTCATTTTATAACCACGGACCTTGAAAAGACGACCTCCGCTGCCTGCATTATGGGTACATTCATGAGTGATGACCGTCGCTCGTCAAGATCACCGACACAGAGGGCAACTGCCGCGTTTCACCATCAGTTTTAAAGCTGTCATCGAGCAGTGTCCTGATCAGCGACGCTGTTCCATAAGATATACAGACGTGGGCCTCCTTGTGATTCTGTTCGATATTTGTGTTCCTTTCAATATATTTACGCATCCTTGAACCCAGCTGCGACGGTGGCGGTGGCGGCGCCGGCGGCGGTGACAGAGGGAGATTCTGTTGACAAAACGGCGAGATGGGTGGGCGAAAGAGTCAAATGATTAATGTTATGACGATGAGTCTTAAAAACAAAGGCTGCAGCTACTTTACATTTTAATGTCTCCACCTCTCGTTTGGCGGTTGGTGGTGGTGGTGGTAGGGGGCTTTAAAAAGGTGGCCCTGCCGAGCTTCTAAGTCTGCGATTCTTCCGCGCCGAGCGACAAGCCGCCAACAAGCCGTTGTCGACAGTCGGTGAGCGATTTGGTATCAAGGGATCTTATCCGGCAGCTTTGCCGCCAGCACTTTTCACCCACAGCGCTTTCCGCACCGTCTCAGTGGGAAAAGCATTCATTGTCCACCGACTACAAAGCTACAAGGGACAGGGAGAAGTACTGTACAAGGTCAGAGTAACTTGGTACCGGTAATTTGGCGACTGTCCTCTCTCTTCAGCTCCTCTGAGGGTCCAGCGTGGGGTCTGTTTTGCATGTGTGTGTGTGTGTGTCGGCTGGTTTTTGTGTCCAATTCGCAGGCCAGTTCACTGTGCAGACAGATGACAACTGGTTCGAATGTGTCTGTAAGTAGTTCTCGTGTATGTGTGTGTGTGTGTGTGTGTGTGCGCGCGCGCGCTCGCTCGCATCCGCTGCGGTCAAATTCCGTCCCGCCCTCTGTCGTTGTTATAGAGTCAGCAGGCGTCACAGTGTCTTTAAACTCTCGGCCTTTTCTCGTCTACCTGCGCACACACTCTCGCTACACCGCCATATTTAGGTTCTTTCAATCCGTGTGATGGGTAACAATGAAAAGGTACATTACATTTGCAGCTCCCCTCCCCCAACGACTACAGCTAATAGTTCCCCCTACCAAACATATTGTATATAATTATATTTTGTGTAATGCCTCAGATGTGCGTAAAACGGCCAGGTCGGTGAAGGTCAAAGAACACACAAACAGGTGTGTGGCCTTGTGATCAAAGGGATTGTTTCGCGGTAGGTCAACGTTGCGCGAGCCACGGTGTTGCCCACCTGGAAACTGCGAACTTACCTGAATTTACCTGACAAAGCCGTGGGCGGAAATAGAGATCGAGAAGAGGAATAACTACAGCGGACAAACCCGAAAAACTGGAAATAAACTTTATAGCGGCAGGTAACTGGAAAGTAGTGCTTCTGTCGTAATGGTAACATACACGCCATCGATTTAGCTCTTTCCATTCAGCATCACTGTGTCAGTTTTTTGTTTGTTTGAATAAATATTTTCACCGGCACAAGAACAGTCGTTAGCACGCTGCCCGGTAGCCTGTGACAGGCTGGTGACGGCAGCTGATGACAAGTTCTGATAAACCATCTAGAACACTTCGGGGGCAATGGGGGGGGGATGTCGAGAAGGGGGCAGGGAGGTAGATCAGATCGAACGGGAGGCGTCAGCGGTACCTGTCGTGGTTCGCGCTCACCTGTGTATGTACCTGCGCCAATCTGCGGCGCACTTGCATGCAACAGGTGTCGCCGCCTATCACCGCGTGGGACTCGTGTGTTGTTTTCACATCTGCGATTGTCCTTACATATACAAATTTTTTTGGGCGAGTCACGAGCGATAGTACAACGATAAATGGGTTGAGGTTGGACGAACAGGAAAGGTTGGGGGTAGGGGTGGTAGTGGAGAGACCATATATCCCAGTGTTTGCTTGACACAGACTCGCGGATCTTCACAGCACTATACTTTTCGTGTCCGGACTTGCAAAAGGTTTTGCTTCCACTTTTCTCCAATACTTGCCCTGTCAGTCATTATTCTTCCCCCGCAATTCCCTCACCCCCCCTCCCCCGCAAAAAACCACTCACGCACGCACACACAGACAAAGCCGCGCGCCCCTCCATTAAATATTCTCTTCTGTCCCCCCCAACTTTCTACTTGTAAACAAGTTGACCGAGAAAGTCACATTACTACTAGCGGTAATATAGTAATAGCAGAAGGAGTAAAATAAACACCTCAACAAGTGTTTTAGAGTTTTCACAGATAGGCCTTTTCTAGATAAAATTTCATGGTGTCAACAAACAAACAAAACTCGTTCCATTCTATTTTCTTTCTCCCCTTTGTTAACATCCTGTGCAGAGTCCTCAAGTTCTTGCTTGTTTATCGAGTCATCTTTTCGTGTGCGTCCCAGATGTTCTAAGGATCTTCACATGTTACTGGTTCCTATTACAGCACCGTCATTTTGAAACGTAGTTTCGGGTAGACTTGTTCCTTTAAATAGGAGAGATAAATGCCAACCAGGGAACAAAAACAGGACTGAAATAGCAAGGTGTATATATACATATCATCCTAAAGAAAAGGTTTAACTCAAACGTCTGTCGTGCTTTGGAATTTTAGGATGCTTGAATTACTTACAGAAAGATACGCAGAGGCTGAAGGTCAAGACACCTCTGCAGGGGGTTGGGGATGGGGGTGTCGGATGACAACACGATGTTTCATGCGTTTAGTATTCCACCTACCCTTTCCCCTTCTTTTTTTTAAAAATTCTTGCAACGATAGCTTTCCGTGCGCTTCTGCTCAGCTTGCCCGTATGGGATTTAAGGAATTTCCTGGCCCTCGTCATGCACGTTCGTTCGGTGAAAATGCAGAATATATTTTTTAATTAGCCCCTAATCTGCCTGTCATTGCAGCTCGGTGTTCGATGTGAAACAGGTGTCGCTTTCGATACATTTTCTGCCAGGTGCGCACAGCAGCTAAACGCACACAGCAGACTGCGCTGCGTAGATCGCTGTGTGAGGCCGTGTGAGGGTAGGAGGCGAATGGGATGGACAAAAGCCTGAACCAAGGAGGAGGCAGGAGGCCACAGGGGACGTGGAGGAACGGGGGGGGGGAGTGTATGTACGTGAACGCCATCTTTGCTGACACGCCCTGAGTGACGGAGAAACGAACACTCATTTAACAGCCCCTCTACTGCCACCCTCCTCCCATCCTCTCCCGGTAAGTCATCCGTTACCTGTCCGATGCCGTGCCCAGAAAGAAAAGGGCATCTTCGCACGACTGCGACAGCTGCACACCTGTGTCAGGCCAGCGGCAACACCTGTCTGAAAAAAGTCGGCGTTTTGACACTGACCACTCTGCACAGCTCTGCGGTGACCGATGTGAGAAAAATCTTTTGGAAACTACCCTTTCCCCCCCCCCGCCCAACCAACTTTCAAACACTAGGGTCGTAAAGATCACGAATATGAGGGTCGTTCGAGCTGTGCACAAACTCCTGTCCGACATGCCTCATCATCCGATGGCAACTGTCTGTAGGTCGACAAGAGAATCCATCGCTCAAAGACAGGAGCTACGACAAGCGGGGAAAGTGAACAGGACAAAAATGGCAGAGAGAGCGGCAGTTGAAAGGCTTGCACATACAGCAGACATTTTACTACAGCAAGCAGAGTCCATTTGAAGTTAAATGGAAACTGCAATTCTTATTGCACGAATTGTCTTCCTTGTTATATCGCTGATCTCTCGCTGAAGGCTGCATCTCGCGAGACTGGTGACCCTAGTTCCTCCTCTGAAATAAAACATTCCATCGGCCTAATAACAAAAAACTGCCATTGCCCCCCTGTACGTTTAAGGTAAAGACTGGGTAAGGAATGCGCTTCGTACTCTTCCAACTAAGGTTATCAAGGCAACCCAGGTGTAATCCAACCCTTACACCGTTTGCGACCTCCGACCGTTTGCGAACTTTCAGATTCCGAACTGGTGAGTTTTGAGAGGCAAGCCGTACCCTTCCAGTTTTCTTTCTTTTTTTTTTTTCTTTCTTTTTTTTTTTTTTTTGTCTGAAACCCCACCGGCTGCAAAAAGGGTCGTCTTGTCAACATGGAAGGCGAGAAGGAGAGGACAAACCGATGCTGCACGACGCTGGCATTTTAATGTCAAAGGAGCAGCGGTGAGTTGGGCAGAATCTTGATGGTGGAGACGGGAGGGAAGGAAAGGTAGGGTGGGTGCCGACAAGATGCGCGCGCATCCCGGTAGGTATTCTGGGCCGCACAGGAAGTTGGCGCCACAAACTTTATATATCCGCTGGGCTCCTCACTTAGGTCACGTGATCCAGCAAGGCCTTCCTCCCATCGTTGGCGAGTCTTCGTTTGTGCACGCGCAGTGGCTGATTTTGCAGACTTTGAGCGAGTTATCGCGCTTTCTGCCGGCATTACCTGTTCCTTACGAGACTTTTATGAAAAGCAAGTCTTACGATTCAAGGAATAAGCGTTACCGTTGCCACGTGACAACACGAGTCGGTCTGGTACAACCATGGTCAGTACATAAATATACTTGCTTGTCATCACTACAGCCAGAATCGGGAGGTGATATGTTCCGATCTCGTCTCGGGGCACACTGTTTGAATGTGGCATGCGTTCATAGGATAGTTCGTCTTGGGTTTTCTCAGGGTGATCTGTGTCCTCTTCCATTACCCACCTCCTTTCAAAGTGTGAAAGCACATTTAGCCAGAAAGTGTGATCCTACCACATAAACAGGTATCTCTCGTGAAACAGTAAAATAAAATAAAAAATAGAGAGGCAGGCTATTACACAGACACTACGTCCACTCAGACCCAATCCTGCGCACAGCTGATCGATCTTGAGCTTAACAGACCGCCCAACATGGCTGCTCCCTGCACTTGACGACCGCGATTTTGGTTGCCGCATGTTGGGTTCCTTTTGTTTTTCCACAACATCGTTTATGTGGGCATCGCTAAAGCTACACCCACCCTTTAATAAAAAGAAATATTGAGTTTTTGACTAGTAGTTGCCTGCAACATGCTTTTCTGAGTTCGTACATGCCGGGGCTCTGTGGGCAATAGGAAACCTGACGCGTGGATGATCTTGTCCAGATTTCTTTCCATAATTTCAGCTTCTCCTTGTCTTGATTCCCCTCGCTATAGGGAGGGTGTTTAGAGGTATGGAACAGTTGGATTTGCCAGGAATCCGTGTGTGTGTGTGTGTGTGTGAGAGAGAGAGAGAGAGAGCGTGGGTGCGTGAGTGCGTGCTCTATACAATTGACCAAACTTGAGTCAAAAGTTTTCACATTGAGTCCGGTCGATTTGATTACTGACCTGGTGACCTGGTGACGAACAACTGGGCTTACCCGTCCTGAATGGCACACCGAGAGAAGTTATCAAAAGAATTATGAGTGTATCATAGCTGTAATAAATATTGTAGCATGATGGTACTCGTTACGCCTGACAGTTTCAGCACACCCTCAAGCAACATGCTACTCAGCGTATGGTTGGTGCGTTCAGAGAACTTGCACGAACTGTGAGAGGGGGGAGAAAGACACAAAGACAGTGACAGAGTAGTGAACAAGTTCATGATGTACTATCGTCCTTTAGAAAGAAGACAATTACGAAAATGAAACGGAACGAAACTGAAAATAGAAGGCTACTACTGTGGAGGTTGACAATAAAAGATATCATCGTTTATACGGGAAAATCACTTAAGCGCATTTTTCATCATTTGACATTTTCTCGAATAAGTTTTGTTTCCGTCACGTTTTCTTTCTTCCTGTATAAGTTGGGGAAGGGGGACTGTTGATTCCTTCTTCATCCCATCCTCCTACTTTATTTGGAGTTGTCTTCTTTTCCAAAAACGATTTTGCATCACGCCAAAGCTTGACATGGGTGCATCAGCTAGAAGAATATTCACAAGAGTGTCTGTGCCAAGAGTCAGTCCTTCGGACAACAAACCACGTATGAAAAGGAGGGGCTATTTTATATCTATAGTAGGTGGCTATTTTTTCATATCATTTTCTGAGTGTTTGTGACACCGTTAGGCACAGCTCATCCACAACATTGCACACAGTTTTTGTTCTCAACTCCTACAGCTTACCAAGAGAAAGTTGCAGCGACATAGGAAGCTGAGAGGAGGATTTTTTATTTGTTTGTTTTTTTGTTTTTGTCTGGCTTAGTGCACGCACGCAGTGGAATTCACGGACAATAAAGCACGGAGTACCGCCACGTGGGTGGAGGACCTGCTGTATGGGGTTGGGGGTGAGATGAAATGTAGCGGGCTGGGTGTGTCACAATGTGGCGCTTATTAATGTCGACCACTTGCTGTCAGTGTCACATGGTGACCAGTCGGCAATTTGTTGTCGTTTGTTACGGCACGTGACACCGTCACGTGAACAACCTGCTACACCACGGATTGCGGTGACAGGTCGACAACGGTTTTGGGAAGACTGATGTTGGAGCCAGAGAATTGCGGTAGTGTTCCCCTCCCCCTCTCAACAACCACCCAGGGTCATTGTTTTCGGAAAAGCTGATGTTGAAGAATAAAAGAAGTGCCCCTTCCACCTCCACATAACTTTCTGCCCGCAGTGATTTCGGGTACTGAGCAGTCAGGGGCAGTGTTTACTGCAGACACTTTCATGAGTATTCACAGCACAAAATCATGTGGTGATGCTCGTCCACTGTAGATGGTCCCCCTACATGTGGTCATTAAATGTTGGCGGTTTACATCGTTGTTCGTTGTTTAGACTGCTCGTGAGTGTTTGTTATTGCCCTCGTTACACTATTTACACACGCAGCAATGATGACTATTTAATAATGTTCTGCCAGTGATTTGTACACCGCAGGGAGGGTTGCATGTAAGACTAAACGTTAAGCTCAAATTTTTGTCTGCTTAGCTTCCAAAAGTTGTCTTTGTGGTTGGTGTTCATCAGAGGTCTTGGAAAAGAGTGTTAATTTGTCGTTCTCTGGTGCCAAGTCGACCCACTTGAGACCAGCGAATTAGGACTTATTATCAATCGTCACGCACAACCCTGTCTCCCAGTATTGTACTTTTTTTTCTCGCTCTAACTCCTCTAACCGCCAAAACCTCTGAAAATCTCTTTACGTCACTACACGCAGGTAAGCGGACAAAGCAACCTCCTGACTGCTCAAGAATCCGAATGTTTCCAGTAAGTGTAAGTAGGCTATGACATGGGCTAACCCAGTCGCTCAACAAAAGTGCTGTGCATATTTTATTGAGGAATGACACTTTTATATTCACTTGAGACCTTTGTCTTGGGTTCTGATTCAGAATGAAGTCTGGCGTTAGCGAAAGATCCCACTTGTTTCAGTAACTTATTGCCGACCCCACCACCATCCTGCGGGGGTCTTGGAGCGTGAGGGAATGCGTTCCGGTTTATATGCGTCAGCCAGTTTGGACAGGCCCGTTTATCAAGCATATATATCGTGGACATGCCACACAGGTTGTACTTAACAGTGAGCATTAGCGAGACCGGCTGTTTACATGTACAGGGAATAAGGAGGAGGGGTGGGGAAAATGTACAGAGGAGTTCGTAAATCCCCAGATTTGAGGTATCAGGTCTGTCACGCAGCATTGTTTATTGATTACATACGGGGGGGTAGGGGGAAGCTGGTGGGGGGGGGGTGTGGGGGAGAGGGCGCCGAGATTCGCAAAGACTGGCAAATAACTGTATGGGCGGTTCGGCCGTTGCTAATACCAACTGCAGCCACCCCAGGCACGGTGTTTGCAACCACCTTTGAGCAACGCGTGTGTTCTGTGTCCCAAATGTGGATGCAACCAGGGTATTGTATGCACCGCACATAAACACGCACAACGAATAAGTATGTGCATGGGGCATACCTTCGTCTGTGGGCTGTGTGAAAATCCAAGAAACGTGTATCTGTGCACAACCGTAGCTGTGAACTTCAATTGGCGAGTAGAACGTGGGGTGTGCACTGTACAGTACTCCTGTGGGTCACACTGTTACAGATTGTAAAAAATGTAAACATAGTGTAAAACACAGTCACAAAGTTACATAACAGCTTCAGCAACAAGCGCACGAAACAGTGCCTGACCACGTAACAATGTTGAGTGAGGTGACGTAGCACGTAGCACCACGTCGTGATTGACGCACTAGACAGAGGCGCCAGGCATGCACGACGCTGGTTCCGCACGTGCACATCCAGAGAAGATCGACCGAACGACTGCCGCTTTGTGATTCATAGTGCGACCTGTGTACCCCGTTCCCCCAATAAGTGTCCTCCCAGTTGTTCGTTTTAGTTCATGCCTAGCGGAGTGCGAAGTCAGAAACATTGTTTACAAGGACCCTATCAGCTGCACCTACTGGCAATATGCGGTTATGAAAAAAACCCGATTGTAATATAAGCTTTTCTGTGTACGGATAAATAAATAAAGTTCTGCTTCTGTCAGTGGGGTCTGTTTGATCCCTGTTTATCTTAGATCCTATACATACATGCGGAATGGTACACCAGTGTATAGCGAGGGCTTAGACTAACCCTGTTTAGGGGCATCACATTCCTCTGTCGCCGGTGTGTAGCGGCTGCGGACCATACGAGGGTATGTCTTTCGTGTTGTGTCGTGTAGGGGACGATATACAGCGCCCTCTATCATAGCGTGTTGACGCTGGGGGAGTAGAAGGGCAAGTCTGGCTCATAAGCATTAATAAGCAACCACTCTTTTTTTTTTATTGAACGACACGTACAATAAAGAGGCGAGACGAAACAGGACCCATCACGTAGGAAGAAAATTAGCAGGCCCCACCACTCTCTCCCCTGTCAGGTGCTGCTCCGAGTTTAACCTCCACGCATTACACAGACGTCATCAGGGGTACGTGGTTGTTCTTACCTGTCAACTTGGCACCCACTTCTCCTTCTCTTCCCCTTATCCCCATTGTCTCGGGTAATCTCCGGTCCATTATCTCCCCTTTCCGCTTTCCCTGCCTACCTGTATACTTGGTGTATATAGGTATTAGTCAAAAGTGCTTAGGCCAGGTGGCGGTTAATGTAGCGGTCGCTGATTCCATGGCATGCCAGCTCAGCTTTGGTCGCTGATTCCCTGGCATGTTAGCTCAGCTTTGGCTACTTTTGGTACCGCACAGGAAAACTGAAACGTCCAGCCCCCCCCCCCTATCGTACCGCATTGCCAACCACGCAGTTTCCGAATCGTATGCGATTTTAACCCGAGGTAGTCTAACGGTTGCAACGGATTTGAGATGTGGGTCGTCGGCCTACCAACCACCTCGACTAGGGTAGTTTGGAGAAGGGGAACGGAGACCCGGGTATCGTACGTTGCCCATCGTTAATCTGCGGCGTATCAGTGTACGGATGGCAGTTTCACGGCCGGCGTGTAGTGCAAAAAAGAAAAAAAAAACCTGAGGCGGCCGGCGCACGTTCTTCATTCACCCCCCCCCCCAGACTCCTCTCTTTCTGTCGGTATTTCATTGTTATTGTTTGTCTCGTCCGTGCTCTTCGGGATAAAAAGCTGACCTTGTGACAAATACTGCAAGTTAGCACAACTAAACCACTCACTGCTGTCGCGTAGCTTTGTGTGTGTGTGTGTGCATGTGAGAAGTTAAGAGCGGTCACACCCTTGACGCCCGGTCACCCAAGGTAAAGGGTTATACGCACGGCGCATGGGTGTTCTTGAGGGTCACGGTCAGTGCGCGACGAACTGAGTGGACGCGCCGGCAAGAGAGCAGGGTACGGTGAGAGGAGGGTGTAAGAGGGAGGAGCAAACGGAGGAAAGACCGGCAGGCGGTCGCCGTGCTTGGTCGTACACCTGAACACTAGTGTTTGCCAGGCATCTTTCTCCTCCCTCTCTCCCTACACATGCACACACTACCCCCCCCCGTCCCCTCCCAGCACGTGTGTGCGTGCTTGTGTGCTGGGCTGTCCGCGGGACCTCCGTTGCCTGGGCACAGCACACACATACACACAAGCACGCCGTGCACACACACACACACGCACACACTCCCACGTAACTCCCAGCTGAAAAATGAAGGCACTAGTAACTTGCTTGTCTCATTCTCTCCACAAAAAAGGGGAGGGGCCGCGTTGTCTTCCTCCTCCTCCTCCTCGTCTCCCCCACCCACACTTTTTTCCCCCAGCGACAGACCCCCTCCCCCTAAGTACCTGTCTCCTCCCCATCCCTCTCCCCCACGGCCTCACACAGCCGCCTAACGTGTCGTGTGTCTCCTTGCCTTCCCATCTCACACCTGCTTGCCGCGTCCCAAGCCGCTGGCCGCCCGCCTGCCCGCCGGTGTTGCCTCTCGCAGTTAGTGCTGTGTTCTGCTGGCTGTGCATGTGAAGATCGTAGTCACTAGCCCAGCGTGCTGGTCACACACTCACACACTCTTCTCAGTCGAAGAAGTAGTCGCAGTGAACAATTCTGGGACTTCGTTCTTCGTACTTTCCAGGCTGTGCCTTCTTCGTCTCCTGTTGTTATTTGTTTGTTGGTGGTAGCGGTGTTGTGGGTTTTTGCTTTTAAACCCCTAAAAAAAAAATTGTATAAAAAAAGAGGAACCCGTCGTCCGCATCTCGAAGAGTGTGTGGCGGTGTTATGCGCGACCTTGCCCGGTGGGACTAGAAGAGAAGAACTCGTCTGCACACCGCAGCCTCCACACTGGCCCGCTACCTGGCCCGGCGCTGTGTCTGTCGTACTGTGTCGTGCTGCGTCGAGCTGTGTCGTGCACAAAATAGATCCGAAGCGCAAGCTCCGTGCGTCCAGCTGGCCCTACCCGCCGCCTAGCGTCGCACGTGTGTCGACTGTCACAGCCCCAGACGCCCGCATGCTTCTCCTGCGAGGACTTAGCCAAGAGGCGAGTCACCATTTATTTTATTATATAAGTTTTTTATTGTTTGCTTTATTTCTTTGCGTTTTATGCATTTTTCCATGTTGTGGTTCCTTATCTGTACAAGGTAGTGGTTTTTTTTTTGGGGGGGGGGATGGAGGTTGACGAGATGTTAAACCAGAACAAAACATGTAATACAACTCCGCTGCCTGCACAGTCTGCAAAGTGAACCGTGTCTTTGTCTGGCGAAAAGCTTCGCGGAAGCCCCACAATCTCCCAATTTGATCCTCAAATAACAAACACCTAATGCGGGTTACTGAAGAGTTGTTTTTTTTTTTTTTTAACAGACCCCAAAGTTGGAAACCACTAGTCGTAATGTTTAGGAGCTGACGAGGAAACTTCAGTACATATAATCACAGCTGCTCTTTAGTGAGATGAGAGGGGAGGTCAGTTTTGTCGTGTGCTCAGATTGGCACCAGGCGACGCACTTCGACACAATAGGCCATTGTAAGTACGACTGTGGCAACTACACCACGATGATAACGCCGCGAAAAATGTTCCCCACGCCCCCTTTCTCGCAAGGCCACCAACTGTGTCTGTCGCACATCGGCATGCACGATTTGAAGCATGGTCTTGAATACGGCATGTCAGGTTCATAAGGCGACTGTCAAAACCCTTCGTACCCGCAGGCTGTGTGTGTGTGTGTGTGCCTTGCATCCCTTCTGACCCGTAGGTGAAAAATGACAACAGGTTTTCTACAGGTCCGATACAGGTGAGCGAGCAGCCGGAGGTGGTTGTCACCTCGCCTCGTCCTGGTTAAGGACGGTGGTACCAAGGCGTTGACCCTCTGTGCACGTGCGGTCACCACAATAGCGTGGGAAGGGGTCAGTACACTCGCCAGGCTGACGACATGACTGATGATGTATGTTGACGTCTAAGAAGGTGACGATATACTAAACGCTTTCCTGTTCGAGTCCCTCTTTCAGAAAGCAGGGTTTTCTTTTCTTTCCTTTTTTTATATTTTGGTAGTGATTTCATTTCGTGCCCTTCTTACCTTGTGGGGCACACACGATCGTACCAGTACCGTCCGTTGGCCTGGGGAGTGGGGAGGGCGTGAAGAATGCGGGGAAGGGAGTGGACTTATCAGGAGACTGCTGTGAAGAGGTCACGACCTCTCATGTACGTAATGGAAGTAGGGCTTGTGTCTGTGGGGGGGGGGGGGAAACGGAGAGGAATCATGCTTTCGACTGAGATGGCCTAATCCCAAGGCCTTAGGACAAACAAACCTGGTCTAAATCTCATGAATATTTAGTGTCTTCTTTTTCTTCTCTCTCTCACAGCTCACACACACACACACACACACACACACACACGCACGCGCGCGCTTTGCATTGTGAGAGTAACTGCATTACACATATTGGAACAACAACGCTCCACACTGAACTTCAAAGTACATGTCCTACCCTTTAAAATTATGTCCTTTGTACTACCACCCACCATTGACTACCGTCATTCCTCACCAACATCATGAAGGGTTTGCTAAACTCGATCCAGCTGCCCATAGACCACACAATGCCTGTAAGCTCCCGGTGCGTCCCCCCCCCTCCTCCTCTTCTCCCTTCACCGTCGCCGAGTTTCCTAAGAAAGTGACGGTCCTCAGGTCCATCAACTGACTCGACTCTATCATTTCGTCGACCTAACTTCGCAGACTATATTTCTCTTAAAGCCGACGAAAATCAGCTCATTACCTCCGTTTGGATGTAAATGACTTTAAAAAATGCCTCATCCTTTTCTTTATTTAAATTTCCATCTTTCAGTGTGAAGTGGAAAAGCTCCGACGGTAGCGTACCTGACACTGCACCTGTACACAACACGATGTCACGTTTTATCGCGTCTTCCCCCAGTGTGTAATCGCGTTCACCCATTCCACGACACGCCTGTCCCGTATCTTATCTGTAACGGGTGCGTGCCTCGTATTGATTTCGGTTTGAAGTGTGTTTTAGACAGCTACTGATATGCGCATATGGGTTCTGCGCAATTAACCTCGCGTAAAGACTCTGTTTTTCTCCAGATTAAAGGTGACATTCCAATTTCTATAAAAGGAGCGGCGGTTTCAGTTCGGCGGGAGACATCGCATATTCGGGCGTACCGAGGTTTCACATTCCCGAAAGTAACATAGTACAGAGGTTTCGGGTAGATGGATTTATCCCAGACCGTGTAGTATGCCGGCCTTTGTTATGCAAATCACAGCTTGGAGGGAGGGAAAGAGGGAGGGAGTTGAACGAGACTATCGCATAACCATGTCACGACTGGAGACGACGGTGCTATACTTACTTCGAGAACTTTCAATACCTTAAGCACGAATAATCCAGTTTCTTTGTTCTTTATACATATAAAGCTTATTCCCTTATCAGTTGATGAGCAGACTGCGCCTTCCTTGAGTATGCAGCGATTCTGTGACGCATCACCTTGACATTGTGTTGTTGACAAGACACAATAAATATCTCTTCAACCAAACGATGGACAACCCAGTAAGCATCTCCCCCCACCACCAACCACCGCCTCCCCCCGAGGGCAGAAAGAGCCAACAGCTAAGTTAACCCCTTAACTGCTGGGCTGCAGCGTATTTCTTAATCATCTCAGAGTAATTAGCCGAGCACGACTCGCGTTTTGCAGTAGAAGATGAGCAGAAGCTTTGTTTGGAAACGATTCGAAATGAAGAACCGTTTTCAAATATTGCAAGTGCGGGTATCGCATTAAGCTGTTTCAAAAGAAGAATGAAAACGTGTCTTTCAAGCACCGTTGCATGTCGCTTTTATGCAATAGGTGTCTGTTCGCCTTGCGCCTAGAATGTACAGTTACATTTGGAGTTTGTGTAAACGGAAGCTGTCTTGTATTTTTAGATCGCTCACGCACTGTGTGCTTATTTCATTGAGGCAGAGTGAGGCACTTAGGTTGGGTAGTTCTCTCGGCTGTCGAACTGTTTGATGGGCAAACAAGGTTGTGAAAGAGAGCAGCAAGAGAGCCTGCGCTTTGTGCATCGAAAGGGACCGCTCACCTCCCCTTATCCTCCTCCTCTTCTGACAAGGACAGCGTTCAGAACGGTTATAGGCAGCGTTCTGTGCGCTCCTCCGGCTGCAACTCTTGCAGAGAGAGAGAGAGGTTCTGAGGCTTGAGCAACACCACCTCCCCTTCCATGTGGCGGATAAATAAGTCTTATGACAGGCCCAGGAGAGGAAAAAGACAGAGGCACAGTGGTTCTCTGTACACGGAGATCTTGTCTCAGTCGAGTGCGATGCAAAAGTGTCATGGTTGTTTGCGTGGAACAGGATGGGTTCTGTACAGGTGTGTCTCTTGCGTTTCGTAACCCTTGTGACCTCGTTTCCACCCCCACCCCCCACTATACCCTCTCTACGTACATTAGGGGCTCTTTCACTAAAGCCCATCTAGACTTCTTTCTGAACACGCGCGCACGTGCACACGCTCCTTTTTGTCTTCCCCTGTTGGGAAAGCGGGGGTTTTCGGGTGCGGAAGGGATACTTAAAATTTAGTGGCGCTGGGGGCACGGTGGTGATCTATTTTTGGACTGTGAGTTTGCCAGGTACGTTCAACGAATCCTGTTGTATACTCTTCGGTAGGTAGGACAAGTGTCGGGTCCACTGTGACTGTCAGAAACTACGTTTTGATGTTGTCCGCTATCTGGTTCATGACTCGGATCTCTTTGAGACGAAGGACGAAAACAAATAATATAGCAATGGAAGGTTTGGAATAAAAAAATACCAAAAAAAAAGATCATCCATGATTGTAGGGTAACGTTGAGAATACAACGATGTGAAGTGCATACGTGCACCTTTCCCCTTTCAAGGCCATACTGCTGTAAAATATTAATCCATGATCTCCACAGCAACCTCACCGAGTGTTAAATAATAAACTGATTCCTGTATATCAGAAATAGTGTTAAATAATAAGAGAGGGCACCTACAACAAGTGAGAAACTGTTTAACTACTCTGGGTATAAATTGGGTCTGACATTAACACACAAATATAGTTTGTTTTTTTGGTTACATATGAAATTCCTGAAGCAGGCAATCTTTAGTAGGATCAATCGGACACTTGAACATGAAGTGCCTCGCTTTTAACGGTCTCCATTTAATTCATTTTAAGAAAGTTTTTTTTTCACCACTTTGACTGAAGAGCGTATTGAAAGCAGTGCGTAGTAACGGAGTAACATTCCTCAAGTTGACCTGTTGAACTGTCCTTGTTAGTTAGCCTTCTTATCAGGCAGTACGCAGTGGCTATGAATAGAAAGCAGGGCTGTTCAGGCGTACACTTCTAGACGGCAGTGCCCTGAAGGGGAAGAAAAAAACATTGCAGAACCCAAACTTGTCACCACTGAATTGCCCTCCTCACTGCGATTGGGCCCAGCGAGAAACACCCACCTTGGAAACCCTCCCTTTCTTCCACCCTTTTCATTTCGCCGCCCTCTAGCCGATGAGGGTTAGACGATAGAAGAGGAAGCTTTAAGAATTTGTGATAACATACAGGCCAACCAACCCACGGTGATACAACTATTCCCAGAGCTTTCACGAGGAGCTGCGTCCGATTTTCTTGTAAGTAACCGCAACTCGTGTTTCCTCTTTCGTTGTTGTACATCTTGATTGTTTTAATGAGCAGGGTCATGAACTCAAGCAGCAGCGTGACTTCTATTGTTAAGAGTGTCTGCCTGGATGGCGAATGGGTGCCTGAGTGGTTGCCCACACGACCGCGACTGCTGAAAACCGTAGCGCGTGTAAATTCCTTGTTTCGTTGACACATTCCACGTTGAGGTGAAGAATGGCTGGGCCCGCACGCCGCGATGTCACCCAGACAGAGGCAGTGAAACCTAGGCGACATGCAGCTCATAGCAGGCATTTTTTTGTTAGTTTTTTTTTCTGAGAGAGTGAGGTGTTGGGAAAGACAGGTGGGGCTAGGGGTGCACAACTCCGCTGCTAGCGTTTATCTGATGACTGTGACTGGTCACTGTGCCGGTCACCTCCTAATCGTAGGGACAAGTCATTGCAGGTCAATATTTGCCAGGCCTAATCTTCCACTAGTGACCAAACATCGAAGTGTTCCTCTACAGTAAAGCAGCAAGAATTCACACCAGCTCAGGGTTTGACCGGAGTGGTCTGCCTACATGACTCCAGGCAGGATCCGCTGTACCGACCTCCCACACCCCTGGCCCCACGCGCCCATCTCTTGGGTCGAGAAGGAGGTCCTCGTACTGTTATAGTCTCGAGAGGAAAGGTGTAGACTGTAGAGTGTTTTGAGAGGGGTGGGGGTGGCTATTGAGGTGACAGTCACCCCGGGTTGGATCTCGAGTTGTTTATATTACGACCCTAGGAGTTCCAGCGTAGCGTGGAGGCCGCGTGGTTTGAGTGACAGCCATATAGTCATAGATAAAACTTCGTGAATGGCTGGTGTGAAGGCGACTTGTCTAGTCAGTCCAGTAACGGTGGGTAGAAAAAAGGGGGTTGGTTGAAGGTTGGTAAACGGTTATCGCATAGCCTTGGGTTTTTTTTCCCCCTCGGAGTCAGGTTCGCCCTGCTAATTTGCGGCCCTGGCATTTGATTACTCTTCAAACGCGCCATCTATCTGCGACTGTCGTCATTAGCCAGAATCCTATTAGCAGCCTACGAGCCGCCAAAGCCCTCGACGATAACGATTGGCTAATTAAGCCGGTCGCGCCATCGACACTCGGATGACAACGCTGATTTCCACTAAGGAAATAGAAGGGCCACATGCTGAGTGTGAGCTAACATACCTAGCACTCTTCCCGCCCTCTCCAAACTATATGAAAATAAACAATAAATAAATGGATGTAGAACACTTTCCTTAGTATCCCAAAAGACGAAACCATTTCATCACCTCAGCTTTTTGAGGCAAACCGTCTATAGGCAGCTCAGAGAGTCAGTCAGCTATTTGATGTGAAGTGGGTCGTGGTTAAGGGGCAGTTGTACGTGCGAGTTGTTCCGTGTGGTGATGAAACATTGCCTCGACTGTTGGTTCGTATTTTATGTGTGGTACAGCAACGGTCTTTTAGACATAGTGAACATCAACACATGAGATGCCTTGATTTCCATCATGTCGGGCAAGTCTCCGAGTGCAGACGCCAAAGCCATCCAGAACGCTCGAGCAGCACTAACTCGACCCAGACTCCTGTCCTTTACTCTTAACGAGACCCCCCCCCCCGGTCCCAGTCTCCTGGGAATTCGCTGATCGATAAATGCTGACCTGCAAGGTCACGAGGCTGACGACAAAACTGAAGATGACATTGACGATGAGATTTACTGGCGACTCACGAACCCGCTCAGACCTGACAACGACTCAAGCCACAGAAGGATGTGTGTGTGTATATGTGCAGGGAGGTAGTGGTGGCTGGGGTCGGTGAGAGGGAGGGAGGATTCGCGCCTTACCGGTAGCAAGATACAGTGGTCGTCTGTTGGTCCGACCAGGTGTTAGATTAGGTTCCTGCACGCGGCAAAAGCCAATACAGATCCCTCGAAGTCTCAGGTGAACAAGAACACTGGCCATCCTACCCCAGGTCGCCGGTAAACAAGTGCACAAAGCTGTTCACGCCAGGGTGACATGATACCTACGAAAACTGTTGCATGCCCATGGAAGTGATCGACCAGCCAAGTGCCTGAACAGACTTGCCTTTCTAAAAATCTTCTTTACGAGGCAACCTGGTAAATAACCGTAAGGCAAGCTGCAGCATGAGACAGGGTTGGGCAGGTGGGCTGTTGGTTAGAGGAAACTAGTCGTTAAAGTTGTACCTAGTATATTGTATTATACTGAATGGTCTATTATACTCGTGGACACACTTGGGGTTTGTTGGCATCTATAACTTTGGGTCTTTTAGGCACACTGCTTATAACCCTTGTATCTAACTCTTGTGTATTCTGTGCTTTCTGTCCGTATTTTTACTTGTGTACATGGATTTTCTTTGTGTTTTTTTTTTACACGTGCCAACGTTAACGGAACCAGTTGCTTCGCCTTGATGTGGTCTTGCTGTCAAGGCGTAAAAAACCAGCTTTAAAGTTTTTTTCTCTAACATTCACGTGCGTTTCATTAGCGTATTTGAGTTGGAGGGTAGGTTGATAGTGGTCTCTGTATCAGACAAGCTGGTGGCCTGAGACTTGCCTTATCGAGGGCCCTGCCATCCACACAACTGTGGAATCACGCAAAAAAAATAATAAAAAAAATACCGAAATTGCCAACAGATCGTCCGACACTAGATTGGGAGTCACGCACCTATGGCTGGCAGTCACGAACTGACAGTTGTACAAGTGCACATCACGTTGCCCGGCACAACTTCGTGTTAGGATCATGAGGCAGAAAATGAGTTATAACCGTCAAAACACTGAGGATAACAAGTGCTATTTACGGAGCAAAACTATAATCGGAATATCGTGGGCAGCCAATGCGATAAAAAAAAAAAAAACTTGCAAGCCCCCATTTAGAAAAGAAAATTTTATTTTTATTTATTTATTTTGCGGCATGGATTCGGCAGAGCACTGTCGAGTGTATGACACGCTAGATGAAGCAATCTAATCCATCCTTTAACAGCATTTAAAACCCAGCCAACAGGCGACTCGTTTTCAGTCGGGGATGTGACTCTAAGAAAGGGATTTTTTTCACATTTCGTAGACTTAAGTGTGATTGGAGGGTGGCCAGGGGCTTCGCTATTTCGATTGTGGGGAATATTTACACAAAAAATACATAAGCATTCTCACTGTCTTTTTGACAGACAACCATGGAATGTTGCTTGACAAGGCGAGAGTAGGGTTAGTCGGTCAGTTAGGTTGTGGGCAACTGGCGAAGGGAGGATGAAGCCAAATAGGGATGTGTCCTAGGGGGAGGGGGAGACCAGCGGGGCGGTGTGGGGGGGGGAGGACAATGCAGGCTGCGGTGGCCATCGTATATGATACGTCGAATTCCCCCCTTGGCATTATTAATGATTGTCCTTTAGGTCCGTGCTAATGGCGGCTAGGTCCCCCACCTCCACGCACTCGTAACCAATACACATTCTGCTCAGGATCGGGATACATTGAAGATCTTTGGTAACAGTGAACGAAACGCAAATCTTGTCAACCGTATCGACGGCATGGTCTTTTGACCTCCGCGGCCACGGTCAGAGGAAAAAGGGCAGGTGGGTGGGAGCAGAGTCGCGGACAGGGTCGGTGGAGGCTAGGGGAACAAACAAGTTCAACATAACCTGTTCAAAAACATGACTGATTCCTACCTTGAATTTTGACAACACCGTCGGGTATATATATATATATATCTCATATATACTTTTGACAGAACGCTGCGTGAATGATGCTTGGAAGGAAAATCTCAAACCGAACTTTCTGGAAAACACCAAAAGCAGAAAAGGATGAGGTGGCTAAAGAGAAGAGCCTGGAAAAAGCGGAGTTGCGCTGCAGCTGTACTTGCCATCTGCACTGCATGGTCCGTGAATTATTGATAGATCACGGCCATCTTGTGCCAGGCTGTTGATCAGTAGGGCGCTGATGTCCTATCCATCACCTGTGTCCAGGCCGGGCATGGCCCGCAGTCGCGTGACGTGACGTGACGTGTATAGAGACGGACTGTGACCAAGTGCCAGGCGGCCGCAGACTGTGTAAAAGCGCCACACGTCACACGCACCGCAGTGCATCCGGTGTCGCACGTCACTCGCAGTAATGAATTTTGCCGCACGCCACGTGCAACACAGTGCTTCCGGTGCCGCACGTCACTCAACTGTAATGAATTTTGCCGCGCGCCATGGTGAATTTTGCCGCACGTTACTCTCCTGTAGAGAATTTTGCTTCGAGTCACTCCTCTTACCTTACTGCATTTTGCCACCCGTCATTCTGTACTTCAAATACTCTGACTCCTTTGATGTTGTAAAATTGAAATTTCTCATTAACATACTTTAGCTTTCATAAAACTGGCAAAATATACAATTTGTGGTCAGTGTGTGAATAGTTTATACACAGATCTACATCTGCCATATTCAGTGTTTATTATTGTTATTTTTTGTTGTTTCTCTTAATTATTGGCTGGAGTAAAAGATTCAGTCGATTTATTTGCCCTGTTTGCCTGTCTCAAATCTTGGGTCAAAACGTCTTTAAAACAGAATACTTTTAAGCAAAGAGGGACAGAAATCGGCTTTTTAGGCCCAGTAACATCGAAATGGCACACCATAATTACAGAGAAGCAAATTAGTGTGGTTGAGGCAGCCTCCGCTAAACGCACAGCAATCTTGAGCCATTCTTGCTCACAAAGTGTGAACTAAATTACCTTTTTCCGACCACTTTCCCAGTCTTGTGTGAAATGGCTCATTGTGTGTGTGTGTGTGTGTCTTTGAATTTGAGGACAGTTTTGCATGAATTTTTTTTCCCCACCACGATCGTATCGTAAGCTTGAGATCTCCAGCTTTTTATGTCCTTCTTTTGTTCGGTTGTCCTTGGCAAGAACAGACGCGGTTGTCCTTCGTATCTGCGAATAGCTAGCTAGCCAAGAAATAGCATTGCAAATAATGAGTGCCTTTTCAGCTTGCCGAGCAAGGTTTCCTGTGATTTCTCGTACATTTTCCATGTTATGCGTGACTGCGCCAAAGTTTGTTACATTGCGAAGACTTTCTTCTCAGCCCCGATGGACTTAACGGCGAAGCTTCCCAGTGATGTTAACAGCTGTTCAAGGTTTTATAGGGGGCTGGGTGTTCTCTGTTCTCACTGGAGCTAATCACAATTTCTTTCAAAGCGTAACGAAGACTATGCAATTCTAGTCATTGGAGAGACATTTTATTCGCAAGAAAAGTGTTGAAATGATGAAACGGGATTAGACATGATGGAGAAGCCGACAAGATTATTTGTGATGCTGGTTTCGGGTGGTTTTCCTCAAAAGTCATATTTTTTTTTTAATCATTCCAGACTTTCGGAGCTGGTGATTATGCATTACGGTACGATGGGACGTTAAAGAGAGCTGGGCTGGTAACGGTATGACATGGTTGGCCCCGATGATTTGCGTGCTTGGTGATCTGGGCGACTGGCAGTACGTCACCATCCCTGCCAGCGGGCCATGGCACCGGCTTTGCATGTCAGACCTCATTGATTGTCTCGCCATGCCGCGCCGTGCGCTCGCTCACCACATGACGGACTGCGTGATTGCTTTGATCTTACCGTGTTTGCTTCTTTTCCTCTCTCTCTCTTCCTTCCCCGCCTCTCCCCTCCGGGTTGGAGGTTCGAGCCTCACCCATGTGGTCCTGCTTTTCACGCTACGTGTCAGGCAGGTAGCGAAGGGTGTTATACAACGGTTCTGTTGTGCGCATGCGCGTGTGTGTGTGTGTGTGTGTGGTAATCAATCTTGACAGTACAAATTTTCTGCTGAGGAAAATAAATGGGTGATCTGCTTCTCACAAACAGGCAAACATCCACAAATACTCTTTCTAAATTATTTATTTCTTGTGGACAAGAGTGTTGCGTCTGTTCTGAGACTTGCTGGACCGCGGTAAGCGGTTGCAATGGGAGTATTGCTTCCGGCAAGAGGAAGGTGTTCCGCGGTAGCGCGGTATTGATCGACCAGGCTGGAACCTAGGCTGATTGCGCGGTTTGAACTCGGCTGGAAGGGCTCACTCGCCTGATCCCTAATTGATGTGGCTTACACACCCACGAAGACTGTCCCCTACCTCGCTCGGTCTAAGTCTTGCTTAATCGCCACGCTGTTAATTGAACTATCCAGGAGACCCCGATGAGGGAAGGATAGTGTTCGGAAGACCAGACAAACTTGTAATTTGGTAGAAGAGCCGGTGAGGCCAGTGCGGCAAGCGAAAACTTCGCCGTTCCGAACAGTAGTTTCATGCATGCTGGCGGCTTTTTCCTCGTTCCCGTTTTTTCTTTTTTCTTTGGGTGCGGGTATCATGCATCGAGAACTATTGTTCCATTTCTCTAGTCTCTGTGTTCCTATGTCCCGCGGACGGACTGTGCCAGCGTTCGAACGAGATGTTGAAAGGCACGACCAGTTGAGGCAGCGTCACGCGCAGAGTGTTCCGCCGTGTAAATTAGACACTTTCGTGGCAGTGGCTGTGCGTGGGATTAACATCATTCCACCCGACACCAGACGCCTTTAGTCGCTTATCAAGGTCCAGTCTTTCGAGGCGCTGGTCCGAGAGGAAGTGTTGAGTCCGTCACGATGGTGCGCATAGTATGGAGGTGGGGGGAGTGCGCACGCGTGAATGAGTGTGCAGCGCCAAACAGCGGACTAGTGCATCGATCTATCATCCCTCCCCCCCCCACCTCCCCAAGCCCCACCGCCAAGTCCCGCTTAGATCGTTGGCGAAATGCATCACTTCCTGTCAGTCCTGACTGCTAGGTCAAGGTAGGGTCAAGGACCTCGTTGCGACCCGCGCTGGGAGTGTTTCTGCGGCACTTTGTATTGATTGCTGGTCAGCCTTCGATGTGGGTCACATGACTTCAGTGTTGCCACTCCAAACTGGGTACGCGTAGAGGTCCGATAAACGGGACAGACCAAAAATAGTACATGTGTATAGTCATTGGTCACAAGTCCACCCATGGGACGACCACGTGGGGGAGCGAATACTGTCAGGAAATCTTCATCCTGCCCTTGAAGTTTGAAGTTTCAAAGGTTATCATCATCATCATCATCATCATAAAAAATCTTTATTTATAGAGCATCTTATCTCAGCAACAAAGGCTTACAGGAAATCGCACGTGCACACACTTATCAGTAGGCATCAAATGCGTCTTACAAATTCATTCACCATAACTCATAACTACTCTCTCTCACACGTACACGAGAAATGAGCCTATTAGTAATGCTCGCCTAATTGCTAAACTTTTCTCGGCAACTAAGCGGCCTTCTATCCCTCCGCACTCCCCCATTAGTCTATTGTTGTAGCAAAAGAGGTTCTTAAAAAAAAAAGAGGGGTGTGTGGCAGTGGAGTAGGTAAGGAAATAATGCCAGCTTCGCTCATGATGCAAATGGAAAGTAAATGTTGTAAATCACTCCCGAGTAGTGCCGACTGCTTGCGTCGAACCTCTTCGAAGCGCTCGCTGCTTTGACAACGTAGTTTTAACGTTCGGCTGCGTGACGTGATTTAGGTTTGTAAACATCGTCTGCCACCATCGCTTTTGTCGTCAAACTGTCTTGCTGCGCCAATCCCTGGTCTGTTAGGGAAGAGTTGCTTGGCAGCATTGCCAGGGTCCTGCGGTTGCGGCAGCAAATCTTCTTTTCTCAAGCTGTGGCATTAACGGGTTTTTGTTGCTCATTTTTCACGGCACCCGCCCCTCTCCTCCTCCTCCCCCATGACGTGGGTTCCTGCCCGTCCACCTGAGACCCAGCATCATCCACCTTCCAGGTGTCCAACCACCCACCCAACTCCTTCAGCTACCCTTCCTCCCACCTCATCCAGAGTGTTAGCCGCCTCCCGGCCTCGGCGTGAAATCGGCTTGGACGGCAGCGACTGGCTTGCACCCATGCTGCGGCGATGGAGTCAAAAGCCGCTAACCGCTGTCGTCTGCACCAGATCGATGCGTGTTGACAATTACTTCCCTTGGTGATCACACACAGTATGGCGGCGTTTTGCCTTTGCTGTGGCCGGTAATTGCGTTGATACCGACACCGAAATGTTAAGCTGCAGTTTCTTGAAAGATAAAAATGAGCGAGAGGGAAGGAGAAAGAAAAGGGAGAAAAAAACTAGGCTCCTGATTTGCTTGACGTAAAATATAATTATTATAATTTTATTATTTTTTGTTGAGAAAGTGACTTAATTGTGATTTAAACCCGTATTGCTTTATTGTCTGCATGACATAATTGTTACGTTTGTAGTTCCTGGCCCATCGATGCCATGTTTCCTGCCAGCACTGTTCAAGGGACACAATGCCATTGGGAGCATTGTTGCTCTCCCTCTTCTCGGAGTTAACTTCCCTTGTCAGGTTCGTTTGAGTGGATGCTGGATATCTGGCTGCAGGTCGTACGTAGAAGCCCTCTAGGGAAGAGATCAAGGTAATGCTGCGGTTCATGCCCAAATGTCCTCCAGTGATCTGGGCAGATGAGTGGTCCATGCCGCTGTGTTCAAGAGTGACGAGCAGCAAACCACAAAATGTACTAACGCAGGGTAGACATTGTAGGGTTGGATTAATTTCCGGGTTGCTGTATTGTCTGTCACGTGCTGTGTCTGCGTCTTTCTCCTCATCTTTCTCTCCCCCACCCCGACACCTTTCACTGCCATATCATTCATCACAATTTTGACAGGCACACATTGGGCAGGCAGGGAGAAGGGGAAACAAGCACAGTACTGCGGAGACTGACTACGTGTAGCGCAGTTCTAAATTTAGTGCCATGTGCAGTATCTATCTGTGTGATGCGGGGGAGTTGAGGCGGGCGATGTACGTGGATGACCCTGACACATTGCAGTTTCCTAGAACACTGCTTGCGATATGTTGTAAGTCAGAGATAAATCAGTTCTCGATTTTCGAGATGGTATGAGTTAACCGTTTATCAAATGTTCTTTTGCATTTTTTTTTTATTTTTTTTTTTACACTCGATCCCTGCAGCTTTCTTCGTTGCCCATGCAAATGACTTTCATCGCGATGTTTCTGTCTCACATATGATTTCGCTTGCACGTGTACACAAAGCTTTCAATAGTAACTTTGAATAAATTTTTCCCATTCCACAGCAGATGGGTCGTTCTCATGAAAGGGACGATTGGGAAAACAATGAATAGTGTTGCCACGAGATTTCAGGCGCCTCTCCTCCTCTTCCCGGAACACTTCCCTTATCCCTGGATTTTTGTCATTCTTGGTTTGTTTGGTATTAAATCTCTTCTTTGAAAAAAAAACCCTCCAGGATTGTTTGAAGGTA
Organism: Marisa cornuarietis; assembly: GCA_004794655.1. Classification (NCBI taxonomy): domain Eukaryota; kingdom Metazoa; phylum Mollusca; class Gastropoda; order Architaenioglossa; family Ampullariidae; genus Marisa; species Marisa cornuarietis. The sequence goes on along the minus strand of SMMW01000013.1, from coordinate 574,528 downwards.
AAAATGTGCAAGAAGCATCATAATCTTTTGAAGTCAAGAACTTCTGACTTCACATCCTAGACCCGTGTACATCAAACGCTCCCCAGCTTTTCGCTTACCCATCTAGCAGACTAACCCTTACCTTCTCAACTCCGGTGACCGCAGACCACACCACGGCTTTAACAAGTCTGGCAACAAGAGTACAGAGAAGTGAACATCCATGGTCTTGTCTCTGGGCTTATACATTTCGTGGTGCCAATTTTTCCCTCCAAATGAACCACAGCCAATGGATCGGTCGCGAACACGAAGGCACTGGGTCCTGGCCGGTACTTTTGTTGTGCACAATCTTTGCCCGCGGATGCCGTGTTAGCAATATGATTTTCTGTAAGGGTTTATTCCCTTAGCCTTAATCTCTCCCAAGATTGCCCACAAGGCAGTGTGTGTGTGTGTGGGGGGGGGAGGAGATTGTTCCCTTGGCCAGAGTGGGGCTATGGGCTTCTTTCCTTTTTGCAAGTGGCGGTCTCGAGAAGACTTAATGTGGGACCCACAATGGTTTGCACGAGCTCTCGGATGTCACGTTTATTTGCACAACTACTCACTGTATTAGTCCGATTCTGTGACAAAGCCATGTAAACATTACAGCAGTGATTTTCGTTTTTATTGTATTTAAGATGAACTAGTCATAACTGCAAATATTGAAAGATGGACTTTAAAAATATTGATTGTGAAAACAACTACTCCTTTCACCCCCTCCCCATCAAACAGAATCACGGGACACACTACGATTTTCCCCAAATGACGTAAGAATCAAGAAAATGTAGAAAACTAAATGTTTAAGGTCTCGTCAAGTAGCGAAGCTGACAGGAGAGGGGGGCCGTATAGGGAGACTGTGAAGTGTGCTCCAAGGTGGCCAATAAGAATCCCTTGTATGACTACTTTGCGGCCGATTTACCCACTTGTTGTTCCCCACTCCGGTCCAGATGCAATTGGTGCAGGAAAACCAGTTTGAGGTTGGCCAACAAAAGAAAAAAAAACACTTGCCTGGAGTTGACACACCCCATCCCCTTCCATCCTCGAGTGTGGAGCAGAGAAGGTCGGTGGTCAAGTTTCACTCGGTGATTTTTTCTTTTTTGTTTTGCTTCGCGAAGGAGCAATCTTAAAACTCCGTGATGTCAGCACAGTGAGGATAAACTTTGCCTTTGCGATGCGATTTACATGCTAGTATTCAGCGATGGAGTCACTGGTTTGAAACATGGGTAACGATTGACAATGCAGCGTTAGTTTGGACAAACGGGTTAGGCAACAGCTGCACAGCGCGCGGACTTCCCATGCATTTTCTGACATTTTGGGGTCTGTCTGTACTCTGTCAGGATAGAACTCATGCAAGCAAAGGTCCATTGCCTGTCGTCCTTTTAGGATTACATAGCAAGGACCATGTTCTGCAACTGGGATTACAGGGACTATTTCTCTCACTCGTCCTACATATGGCAGCCATGCTACATCAGTCTCGGCCCTCTTCCGTCTCCGAAGGGTTGGTGTCTGCAGAAACTGATACAGGTGCTGCTTAAGCAGGCATATCGGTGGTACGATAGATAACGTGTACCTGTCTATCTGTAAAGTGCAGCTAAGGTAGCAGCTTATCTCCTTCTTTTCCCTACTAATCTCGCCATGGCTTCCCCCCTCCAAATATTTTTTTTTTTACCCGGAGAGCGGATGTGGAACATAAAAAAGGGTTTGCTGAGTTACGACCCTTACTTGGTATGATAAGAGATCAATACAGTGAGATAGTTGAGTCTAAGGATACACACTCTGTAGTAAAAGTAAACTGTTCACCTGCTAGATAAAAGTAACGCATGGTCGTTTTGGTTGAGAGTGAAAAGTCGCCCACCTTCTGGTACTGACTGAAATGGGTAGGCCTTTCTAGAAATTTGAATTTGCTTGTAGGTTTTTGTACAACATCTTAGGTGAATGGCGAGAAGGAATAATCGTTCATAGAAAGAGTATTTGTTGGTTCAGCTTAATGTATTGATATTAGTATTATAAGACTTTAAAATTCTTTCCAGGCTTATCTTTTCATTTTATTTTATCTGGGTTGTTTGTGATCTAAAACATGGGCATCCAAGGTTGTGAGGTGTAACTTCACTGGTGCAGACAAAAGCTGTTGGTGCTGAGGTGTCAGTATAATATAGTGGCCTTTTGGTTTAAGTGTGAAAATACTGTCTTAATACATTGCAGGATGAAAAAGTAAAGCTCAAGAGTGTATTGGCAGTGTACTGTAAGGAATTCCCCATGTATAAAATGCAGCAGGTAGACAGAGGAAAATAGCCCTCGCCTTTAACATGTCCTGAATGATGACATCGACCACTAATGTTTGTCTGGTCACTGGTCTGAAGATAAGACCTGACTTCACCACCATACAGCTGCGATGCCCTCCCATTTCCCCTACCCTTTGCTGAAGTATAAACAACAGAACAGGGACCATAAAAACAAATAAAGGGTACTATGATCGTAGTAGATTTCTAATGTCAGAGAGTTTACCCCTAAAGTGTGCTGCAGACTGTTCTACAGAGCGGGTCACTGACCTCCATCGTCTGCAGCAGGCGTGTTGAAGAGGTCATCGTTAGCACCATCTTCAGCAGCTTTAGCAAAAATGTTGAGGGTGCGATGGAAGCTGAAATCGCATGGATACCTGCTGCCCCGCACCGACACATCGCGATGCAAATTTACACCCCTGAACAGATCGGGACGATAGGGCTACTTCACAGACATTTTAAATCTCTAAACAGAAGATTTTCAAGAGTTCAGCTGCAACACAAAGAATTTCAAATATAGGAAAAAATAGCGCGGAGAATAACCAGCACCCGAAAATTTATTATTTGTAGAAGTGGTGAGCTCATGCTTTGCAGCTGGTGGCACCATCCGACAGATGAAAGATTCTTACAAGTCTTTTGATATGTAAGTAGTCATTTTGATGTTTTTTGCATACTTTGTAGGTGAAAATGTAAACACTTGTCAAAAGATACTTGTCCGTCAATCAGTGCAAAGCACTTAAGCACATATGCCAATTACATTTGAATATTTTTCAAGAAAAAATAATAGTTATGTTATATCTGATTAAAATACCTTTTAATTGCTTTACATATGAGGCAGTGTTAATATGATGTAACGAAGAGATTTCAGGTAAATGATAACTATATAAAGCTTTAAAGGATTTACTTAGCAGAAGCTTAATGAGTTTATGTACTTTGAATTAATGATAAATTAGTTTTTAAGAAAAGTGCATTTAATCAAAGTGATTTTTTCACATGCATAGGTGTGTTCACATTTTCAGGATACCATCGGATCCATCACAAGGGGCTTTGTGGTGGAGCTTTAAAAAGGATTAGTCATGGAAATCAGCATTGGGTAATGAAAGACTGTATTATTTAAACGCCAGCAGGGGTTGTTATTTATTGTATGTATTGTTGGGGGAATAGGGTGTCAGTAATTAAATTTATGCAGAAAGCAGCTTTGTGAATGAAACATTCATAATGTTTAATTATTTTTTCCAGGGGTGTGAATGAAATAGGAAAATAGGCTGAAGATAACAATACAAAGACTGTTTATTTTTACATCTCAGTGGTTGTGTAAAATTTCATTAATTTCATTGACGTTGTTATCCCCCATAGTTGATGAAGAAACTTTAGGTTTGAAAACAGTGAGTACCTGTAATGTAATGGACATGCCTTTAAAATATTTATAAGTTTATACCATTCATCTATTCACATGCTTACAGAACGAGATTAAAAAGTCCATAGGGTGCAAGCTTCAATTAGTGTAAGAGAGAATATATAAATGTTATAAAAACATTTGTAACAACTGCCTGCATTTCCTAATAGTGTGTACATTTTGCATTGTGGTAACAGTTTTATTGCTCAATACATCAGATGCCATTTTTCTCTACAGTCATGCTTCTAAAGTTCTGTTTTCATGTTTACATTGTCTTCAGCTTCTTTGATAAAGATATGCCAGATTGTTTTCTGTAATGCCTGCAGTCTAATAAAAAGCCTTATATTAAGTTTGTTTCAATGTTGTCTACAGAGGTAAAAGTAAGAGTAATTTAATTATCTCTTGCATTGTTGTTTTGGAGTTAGCAGCTGTAGTTGGTTTAGAATTTCCAGGGCATAGTTGGTATTACATACTTTCATTATTATATTTTGTAACAGTTGAAAATAGAATAAAAATGCATTGTCAGCAATAATTCCGTAAAGTCTTGGCTTTTATGATTTTTCATCAATGTAAAACCATTTCTTAATAAATACTAAATGTTTGTGTGGGTGTCGGTGGGTGGGCATCAAGTCTCTGTATATGCTATATGAATATACTTTTTTCCATCTTAACTCAAGTCATATTCAAAACCATTTCAAAGCGCAGTAAGCTACATATGCTTGTCAAAAATGCACATACACATTCATGACCATGTTCATGCTCCAGCAAGACAGTATTGTTTTGACGACTACATCATCGTATCTTAAAAAATATGCTAAGTAAACTGAACCTTCAATAACACGATATTTCTTCACATTTACTGATTGTCTACTTTTAAAAGTGGATGGTAGACTAATACATCAGGTGGGAATACATAAAACGCGACCCCAGTGTGTATGTCACTTTAAACACCAGGCGCTGGTTGCACAACACGTTTCTAAACCTTAAAACTGTTCTAAAGAAGTAAAATCTCTTCTTAGCCATTTAGATGCATTGCACATAACATACAAAAAATTGTACTTACAGGAGGGAAAGTCAGACATTAACAACTTTATCCTACTTAAAGCAGTTTTAGTTTTAAAAATTCTAAAATTGTGGTGTGCACTTTAAACTGGTTATCTAAAAAGATTTAATGCCTAAAAGTGTTTAAAATTAGAAATGTGTTGTGCAACTAGCCCCAGAAAGGCAGCGTGTACCCGAAGTCAATAGCGATTTTTTTTTCCCCATGGCGCTGAATGCGCGGTCTGTAAAGTCTGTGTGTTCCCGATTCGAGGCCATGACGAACAGAGCACTTCCGACTTTTCAAGGCCGTTCAGCTATCGGTTACTTTTTTTTCCAGTGGCTACATGATGAGCTATAAATAGACAGCATCCGTGATGATGCAAATGATGTGCGGTCTCCTGTTGTGGTTCTCCCGCGCCAACACAGTCCCATTGGGAGTCACAAGAACGTCCAAGTTTAGTTCCCCGAAGTTTCTTTGCAGATATATTTACATTTTTGTTTGGGTGTGTATGTGTTTGATATCAATGTGCATGTCTTTAAGTCCTTAGCAGTGTGACTACCCGCCCTCCAAGTCCTTCACGGTATTATTTAGTTGAGGACCTTCTAGCTGATGCACTGGTGCTAGCAGGAAGAGAGTTTCTGTGATTTCTCCCTCGGGTTCCATTTTTATCGTCCTGTCGATAACATTGACTGAAATCTTGTTCTACTCCCTCTCCCTTCCCTACCACTTCGGTATTGACAGCGCGTTCGCACCACACACACACACACACACGGGAGAGCGTCTCAGAAATGACAGGATGCTATTTGTTCTGTGCCGATGCCGTTGCCTTCAACATAGGATTCATTTTTTTACATATCTTAGTCCCCTGCATGCGTGGCCAGTTCTCGAGGGCAGCCCCCAGATTTAGCCATGCGCGGGCGCTTGAGTTGTGAGTGCGCGTGCGTCTGTCCCAGATTGAGTGCGCATGCGTGTGTTTGTGTAGGAGTACACACGCCCGCGCCTACCTTTTGTCGGTGTTCAGCGAGCGGTGCTAGGGGAGGAGCAAATGGTGATGTGGAGCAGATTGGCGGCAAATCCCGCCAGAATTAGCGACTTTTTTTGTTTTTGTTTGTTTGTTTTTTGTTTTGTTTTATCTAATGTAGAACGTGCAGGCGGTTATTGTAGTTGGATTTTTCTTTTGTTCACAGGGTGCGAAACTTTGTATTTAACGTCTGCTGAGAAAACATTTTTGTATTTATCTTTTAATTAGCTGTTGGGTTTTGATGTGCAGAAAAGGAGATGAAAAAGGTGTGAGTGTGGGGGGAGGGGGATGGGTGGCCATTGCTTATTGAGGAGACACCTGGCCATAAGTAGCTGTAGTGGTGGGATATGAATCAAAGAGAGGAGATAGTTTTAACCCCTCTCATTCGAGAAAATTTGACCTGGCTCGTAGAGGACGGAAAGGAACTGCCCTCCTTCCACCAACACACCCGTCATTCTGTCCTTCCACATATACACCTCACCTCCCTCTCGTTGATGCTGGGGGCCAAAAAAAAAAAAAAACTAGAGACAGGGCACGGGCAGACAAAGGCTTGCTGAAAGCAGACGTCACGTGGGTACACGGGCACCTGATCACAAACGTTGGCACACACTCCAGCCACCGGCAGGCAGCACCGCAGCCCACTTCCACGTGCCCTGCCCTACCCACACCGTCAAGAGCGTCAACGCCTCGAGACTGGAACGCGCGAAGCTGTGGGATAACATGGTGGCAGTGAAGATAATGTAAGGCGAGGGATAACGCGGTATTGGACAAAGCGACAGGAGATAACCTGGCGTGGCTTAGCGCGGAGAGGAATCATAAGGAGGGGTGGGTATCTTTTCTTTCTGCTTGAAACGCAGAATGTCTCGATCTCATCTGTTGTGTCCATTCTTCGGACATGTGCTTGCTACAAGCCTTTGTGAGCATTAGAGATCGCTCGGCTGAACGATGGCGTCCGTCCTGTCACCTGGGGCTGGCTAGTGGATCGAAGGAGGGAAAAACAAAAGAAAAACGGGGGAGGGGAAAAGAGAAAAAAAAAACCTAGGCCACGCCCACCAGCACGTGGCTGCCCCGTGCCCTGCACAGTTCTCGTACCAGACCAGCAAACAGATTGCCTGGAGGTGGCGCTGCCAGCATGGCTGTTGGTGGTGGATCACGCGTGACAAGCGCTGGGGGAGGTGGTGGGAGTGTGGGTGGTGAGATAAGCGATGACGTAGAAATAGACATTTCGTATCTGTCGCCCGCTCTTTAGGTACTTAACTGCCAGGACAGTACTACACTCTACTATACGACGCCGTTTATAGATGCAGACGTTTCAGGCGATACAACGCACTTGAAGAGAGGAGATGTTGTGGGGGTGAGGTGGGGCGAGGGAGTCGAGCTCGGTGCTTGCAGGCTCGCGGCGTCCTCAACTTAGCAGACGCAAAACTAGGACAATGGAAGTCGGAGGTCGGAGGCCATTTGTGATTTGCACGCAGTGTGTGCTTGTCCGCTGTGCAGTGCAATGTGTGCGAGTTGTTGATATGATCTTGCTTCAAGTTTGCTTCAAGTCTGCCTTGTGTGTGTGTGTGTCTCTCTCTCTTTCTCGTATCCCCTTCGCTTTTCTAAGCTTGGACCCAGCGAAACAATGGGCATTCTAGGCGGTGTTGGTGAAACAGGCGTCAACAGTATATCGAGCAGGAATCTGTATGAAGCTGCAACAGATGTTTCACTTACATATAAACGCTGTTGTTTCACCTTCAACCGTGGGCTACTGATAATTGCCCTATTGGTGTGCGTGCGTATGTGCTGGGAGGCGTTGTGCACGTTGTGCAACGGGAAAGAACCCCCCCCACACACACACTTTTTTATGCCTCTACTTGTGTGCTCATACTGACAGTCCTAGACTACGTGTCATGTCCATTATTCAGACACATTTCAACATCGCGTCTCGCTATCCAAGAACAATTCCGATCATAACCTTGAAATAAATACCTACTTGTGACCGGAATATGTGTAAAGCTTGGTGCACATTTACTGTCATTAATAAAAAAAAACTGAACAAGAAACCTCGGACAAGAACGCAAACGCAAAAGGACAGATCATGTATGCTCCCGCCAATACTCATTCAGATTACTGTTTCTATTTTTAGTAAAAGACTTGTTTATTTTGAGAATCACAGTTTTGTTGCTGTTGTTGCTACACAGGAAGGATTCTGTAAGGCTGCGTTGAAGCTAACGCCTGTCCCGGGTATATTGCAAATGGATGGCTTTCCTTGAGTGTACATGAAGATCGCGTATTGACAAGTTCATTTTTCTCCTCAATCTCTTTAAATACTGGAATTGATAAAATGATTTTTTCGGTAAAATGCAGTGGCACACGTCATAGTTTTCCTTGTGACAACGGGAGGAACGAGGGGAAGGGGACAGGAGAATCAAAACACGTGATGCAATAATCCCAAGGATTATCCCACCTAATCCCAAGTGTGCTACATGCCCCTTGAACGGGTAGGGGGAGGGTAGGGAGGGGACGGGCACGTGCTGCAATCCCCAAAGTATGTGTGCAGTCGTGCGAGACGTGTGACAGCCACATTCAGAACCCAAAACACTGGCCAGCCACCACCACCGCCGCCGCTTCCACCGCTTGTTGTTCTGCTGCTTCTAGGAAAGCGTTACGAGGAGAGGGGTAGGGGCTATGCTAGTGGAGAGGGTGGGGGAGGGATGTGAGGCCTAGGGGAGACGACTGCTGGTGGTGGTGTGGCGCGGCAAGCGGGCGGTATTTAGGGCGGCAGCGGCTGTGAGTCACAGCAAGAAATGGATGGAAAGAGGCAGCAGCAGCAGCAGCAGCCCCGGCCTGCACAGCTCTCCCCCTCACACTCGGCCACAAGTAAGAGCGGCTCTCTCGCAGCCCTCCAGCTGTTAGGCTTGATCCTGCCATTTCTGTAACGACTGGCAAGATAACCGTGTCACACATTACTAAACCCCGCAAGGAGATTTTTGGTCTCTCATTTCCAAGCATTCTGTCTCACTCTTGTCTCGCGCGAGTGCTTGTTTTTATGAGGCAAGAGGAGGAAAGGGGCAAGATACGTCACGCCGTAGAGGAGGGTGGGGGGAAAGGAAGAAAACGGACCGCTGGCTCCAAGTGCTAACAGGTCAGTCCTCGTAAGAGAGCACACAACACACAACAAGCCTAGGCGCCGCCAAGCTCGGATGTGAGGAAACCACCAGTTGCCGGCCAAGAATTGGGCGCGAGCTTGTGGGAAGAGTAGTCAGTGCTCACAAGTGGAGGAGGCGGTGGTCCCTGGCAGTTTGCTGGCGGTTGTGCTTGTAGCGTGACGGCGTTGTGGTGATGGTGTCGGTGCTGACCCATCCAACGTCCTCGTGAGGAGACCCACCCAGTCGGAAAAGAACGAAGGGGATTTGTGGACGACAAACAAGCCCACGCAGTGTCGCAATAGCAACGTCAGACCAGTTTCTCACTCGAGTTCTCTGGTCTCTTGCGAGACGTGCATCTGGGCTGCATCTTGCCAAACGGGCGTTTCCCTGGAGGTGGGGAGGGGGAAGAGAGCCGCGAGTGCCTTCACTTTGCCGTCCATGCGCCATAGCATCGTATAGTTACTTGACAGTCCATGTGCCGCAAACGTCGTATAGTTGACAAGTGTTTTCTGCTTTTCTTGACCTCGTCCATTTGTTTGGACCCTTGTGCTGCGAGACCGCCTTGGATGACGTCACGATAAATACCCCCCCAACAGACACCCCCCACCGTCTCGCCACCACGACGACTGTGGTTCAGTTATTCGTCCGTTTCTTTCTTCCTTCCGTCGGTTGACTGGTTCTGTTCGTCACTTAGTGCCTTTGACTGTTCCCACCTTTTCACACGAAGCGGATGTTTGCGGTGTCCACAGTCTTAACGCTCGCCAAAAGCAGAGAGAAAGGGTGCCAGCCGTGAAGCCAGAAGACGATTGCAGCCTTGTGCGTGCGTGTGTGTTCCGAACAATCAGCGTCCGTGACCTCTTACCTTTAAAAGTGGAGCAGATCGCGTTCTGTGGCCTACCTCACGGTCTTCACCCACCTGCTGCTGTTTTGACGGTAAGCTCGGAATTTCTGTATGGGACGTTTCAAGACTTATATGTGTGTGTGTATGTATGTGTGTGTCCGCGCGGATATTGTCAGTGACTGAAATGTTGCGGGGTGTTTCGAGGTCACTTTTGTTGTCTGTGCGCCAACAGAAGTTATCGACAGCTGTAAATAGTCAAACGGCACCCGCAGTTTTTATCAATCGATAGTCACACGCGAAACTCCCCTCCCTCCTACGCCGTCCTGCAAGCGGGTGAGAGTCGCCGACAGCATCAACACCAACAACAGCACCAGCAGCAGTGACCGCGGCGAGTGGGCTGCTGGGGAGGCAACGGGAGGGCACGTCACCCGCACGCGGCAAGTTTGTCTGTTGCTTCTCCTCCCTCCCTTTTTTCCCCCTGTACTGGCGGCTGTAGCGTTTTGCAGCTGGCTGAATTACTCATCAGCATTGATGAGGCATTATATTTCTTTCGCTCTTGCCCCATCCACCATCTCGCTCAATTTTTCAGGCGCGCTCGTGCCGTACAGTCCAGTGTGAGCGAGGGACCTTAGGCGAAATCTGCCTCCCCCGCTCCCATTTTTGAAACCACGCTGTTGTTGATTGAATCGATTTCCAGTATTATTTAATATATCATTAATGGTGTCTGTTTAAAAACACTCCTAACCATCGATATTACAAAGCCTGTTTTGGGGAAGACCCATGTCATCGAAGTTGTACAGAATAATTTTTTTTCTAGTGGTAACTTTAGAACTGTTAAACGCTGGCACCTGTTATAATCACCAAGCAAAAGGAGTTACCGAGAAAATAACAAGGGACGAACACACAAGACTACAATGAGAGTTTTTATCATATATATATATATATTAAAAAGGTGGACCGGGTGTGGAAAGCGGTTTGGTGCGAGGAGGTCTGGACACGCTCGTGAAAGAGAGAACTACGTGACGGATGGCAAGCGGGTCCCCCACTCTCTTTCTTCCTCTCGCTCTTCATCCCGTGCCCCTCGCCTAGCAACGCGTTTAGGACGTGTTGCCAGGCACGGGTTGCTAACATGTGTTGCTAGCCCGTGTTGCTGAAGTCTTCGTGAATGCGGGTAGTGTTTGACTCTTATCAAGCATGTACCGAGTGTGGGACCGTATTGGAATAACGCGTGTATTAATATCTTTATTAGGAAAGTCATCAGTTTAGCGGAACTATAGCCATTGCAGTAATAGAATGTTGAAGAAAACTGCGTCCGGTGTGTGCGTGAGTGTGTGTGCAAGTGCGTGCATGCGTGGGCGAGGTGACATCCCACATTTTAAAAACCAAGGCTGGTCTCTGTGGCTTGGCCGGTCTCACGGCTGGTAGTAACGACGCACGTGTTTGGGTGACTAAGAGCTCGATTACAGGCGGGCTGCGCGGTAATGATGTTGCCACAAAGCCAAGAGCTAGAAGTGTCGCTTGGGGTCCAGTGCCTAACGACTGTAATTTCATCTGCATATAGCTTATCGCACGTGACGCACGTGATACCAGAGAAGGCATTTTCTGCCACTTTTGCTGTTACGGGTGTTTTGGTTTTCGGTTTGAGAGGAGCGATGTTAACTTTTTGCCAGATGTTAAGGGGACATTGTAGGCGAGAAGAGCATTACGTCCTAGTTATGATGGATGCCCATTTGGTGATTACGAATTAAGCATATAGACAGTAGGTATTATAATATTATTTAAGTTTAGTACAGCGCTGAAAGTATTACAGGAATAATAAGCATATTTTCATAAGGTAAATGTGACCATGGCTAACACAAGCTACCCCAAAGTACTGATCTTTATAATCAAGTTCAAGGAATCCTCTTTTCGTTTGTACTGGGTGGGAGGTCATCGTGCAAGTGCATCAAGCAGATCCGGTTAAAGAGTTTTTTTGTGCCTATCACGCAGTTCCAGATCCACAAGAGAAGTTTGGTAGGCCACTGCCACCGTCTTAAACAGCTGCTGTTGTGTATAAAATCAGGACCTTATTTCTGCACCATTGTGGCACCAGATGCCACTGGCAGTTAAGGACAGGCTATTGTTCTGGCCCTGAAGGATTACACAGTTGTTTGGAGAAAAAATCCACGTCAGCCTAACGTGCACTCGCCCATGCGTTACGCCTGCGCTCAGCGCTACAGGTGCAGCAGCTGGTGGTTGTTTATACACTAGCGCAGCAGGTGACCAGTGGAGCAGGGTTCGTGATCTACACTAACTGTAGAGGGGAGGGGTGGCGCTTGGCGGAGATGCAGCTGGGAGCGGGCAATGTAGCTGTGTTGGAGACAGGATCAATAGCAGAATAATGTTAGTTAATTCTCGCCACCCTGTGCTAGAGGGAAGGTGTGGTGGTGGGGGGGTTAGAGCAAGCATCATGTGTACTGCTGTGTTGTGGCTGATGAACATAGAGCAGGACTCGATGAAATAGCTGAAAGCCTCAGAGAATGGGGCCTGTAGAAATAACACTATGCAATCTAGAACAGATATGATATGTCAAGGCTGAGATATCCGGTGAGAAACCACCTTGAACCATATTTTTTATATGTCTAGAATCTTTAGAAATGAAAACTGGTTTTGTCGTCTGTTGGAATGGTTCAGTTCAGATATCAACTTGCTTTGGGGCTACAAACTCTTTGAGCTGAATATAAAACGATTCCCATTATACCCAATGAAAGTTACCAAACACTGCCGGGGAAACAAACTTTATTAAAACTACTAAGTGTAAGCACGATTATCAGATACATTAAATATGCATAAAGTAAATCGACCAAAAAAAACCCCCCCTAACAAACAAATCCCATAACAGAATAGGCGGTGGTGTGGGTGGGGGTGGGGAATAAACAAACATAGGATAACTGCTGGCGAAATACAACCTCATTTTCTTTCTTTCACTTCCCAGTATATACCAACTCACTGTTAACTATTCCTTGATTTCCCTGGAAGCGGTTATGAACAAGTGATCAAATGTTTGATATTAGGTTTGTTTCCTTATCCCAAAGCCCATGTCAGTTTGAGGCCATCACCTGGCTTTGTGAAAGGGTTCATCCTGGTTCACATGCCTTTCGGCTAGCTTGATACGGGGCTTAGATAAAATTTTATGACGATGTTTTATGGATGGTTTTAAGATTGTGTAAAGATTTGATCTTTGAATTTGAACCCTGCGATCTGCGACGTGCCTTCATTTTTCACCAGATGTATATTGTGTTCTGGATGTTTCGAGCAGGCCGTTCGCGAGTCCTTCCTTCGCAGGAGCATTAGTCAAGAAAACGATAACTGATCGATCAACGGTTGCCATTGTGTGAACGGTTGCCCAAACTCTTTTGTGCGTGCACTTAAGGGTTAACAGTTAACTTGTGCCGGAGGTTTGTTGAGGAGGAGGGGAGGAAAGGATGGAAGAGAGAGGAAGAGAAAGAGCAAAGTGTTGGGATGTAAGGCTACCGAAAGAGCGATGGAGGTCAGGGACGGTAAGACTATCTGCGTGAGAACGTGGACACCGCCGTACCTGTAGCGGCTTTTTTTTGTGATCGCCTTTTCAGAATGGTACGCGTGATCACCTTTTGAGACAGGTACACACGTCGGGAGGCCGCCATTGAAGCGAAAGAAACGCACTCGCTGGAGGGATGACACCTGCTGATATTCCCCAGTGAACACCTGACGCACAGATGCACTGACAGCTCCCTCCATTCGCGCGCGCACACACACACACACACACTCTGCGTAGATGGGTGGAGTTCGAAACCTGCCCAGACACAAGATTAACAATTCGCTACAAACATTAAACAAAAACGTGTTGTCAGGATTGTTTAAAGCAGCGAAACTTGACCGCCATGTTTTACATCCGCGTGACAGAGAATCAGCGGGTGGGGGCGACGGCATATCGAGATGTGAGACGCACAGCACATGCTGTTGGTGTTGATAAGACTGCCTGTCTCCTTAAGGCCCACTCACATACCCACCTCGCCCTGCCATTCACCGATGCTTTGATAACTCGGGGCTGAGGTCGTTAACATTTTATTACTCACATTCCTGATACGAGCGGTTGGGGGGGATGTCTGCGTGTGTGTGTGTGACTTCTAGTTAACTCTCGTACGTTGACGCACCCAATGATAGCTTCGTCGCTTGACAGCCCTTTCTGAGAAAAAATGTCTATGCATTTGACAGTTTTAGAAAAAAAAAAAGATTAACTTTTTCGGGTCGCAGAAAAGTCGTCCACGTTCTCAGTCCTTGTAGGAGGGTCTAGTTGCCGCCCCCTTGAGATTCCACAGAGCAGGGTATTTGACAGGGGCCATCACTTGCCAGGCAATTCGTGGGTGGAGCGCGGCCGGGGCCAGCGCCCTCTTTTGGGAGGACGTGTTCATAGATCATAGGTACTTGCGACAATGGAGGTAAGAGGGAAAGAATTTCAGGCAGGTCACGGGAGGGGAGAGAGGGGAGGTGGAAGGGAAAAGGGTGCTTGAGGGGGGGGGGATCTAGGGCGGATAATGGTGGAGAGGGCGGGTGGAGAGGAACGACGCGAGACGGGGCGGGGGTGTGAAAGGGAGACGTCGCAGCCAGGTAAAAGGGACAAACACACCTGGGTGCAGTTTTGCATGTTTTGCGTCGAACCTTTCGTCCTGGCAACAGGACATTTTCGGACAGGCTTCTTTGCATCAAGAGGAAGCGCATGGTGCGAGTCTGGTTTGTAGAGATCAGATATTTTATGCTGATTCGGACGCTTTGCGTATCATCTGGATGGGGGGAAGTAGGCCGTTTGTTAGCGAAGGAGCCCACTACGCGGTGACAGGGCAAAAGAGGGTGGAGGGGAAGAGGGTGGAGGGGGAGGCGCGGGGACGTTTGGTGGTGACAAGCTGGGCTTGCCTGATCTATGTTGTCGGACATGCACGAACTCTCTTGCGACAGCCCCAGAGAGAGAGAGCCCGCCGTAAGTAAGATGAGACAAACATCGCACTAAAGCGAGTAGAGAGGGCAAGGCAGTAGTGCGAGAATGGGGGTGACACGCGGGTTCAGGTAGAGTGGGGAGGGGGAGAGAAGCGAGGGAAAAGGAGTGTTACTGTGCCAGGCTGGCAGACGTGCGGTGTGGTGGACTCCAGTGAGGAAGGAAGGAAGGTGTGTGGTAGAAAGCGAGCTAGAAAAAGGTTTAGTTGATGGCCACATAATTGATTTTGCGTCCGTGTAGCCATCCACGTCCGCCCCTCTATATGTTAGGACCCAGTTTCGTCTGGTAACCTCGCCTGCCCTGCTATGACCGCTCTCTGGACGTTGGATTCCGTAAGCTGACCTATTATTCATTCTAAGGCTGTAATTTTATGGAAGCTTCTCTCTCTCTCTACAGGCTGGCATGTTGTAGGGCTTGTCACTTCTGTGTCTTGTTTAATTTATGACAGGTTCATGAACACCAAATTATATATATTTTTATAGTGAGGCGGTATTTGGTGTGTGTGTGTGAGAGAGAGAGAGAGAGTTCTAAGCTGGCGTTGGACTCATTGTTACCTTGTCACACGCTAAACTTAGTTCCGTTAATTTTTTTTAATTTAAAACAATTATACTGATATTATTGTTGCCTGAAGACATGGTGTGTTTTGTGCAGGTTTCAGTATTAAATTTAATTAACAAAGCGAAACATTCTCATGCATACAACAAAAAAAAGCAGACTGATATATATATATATGTCTACTAAATAACAGCACACGCAGTTGTTGCCTTGTAACACGCTGAACGACTTATCATTGCAATGGTATGATGGGCAGGGCGCACGAGAGACAGAGAGAGGGGGGGGGAGGCGGTAGTAGCTAAATCGGACATCCTGTTGACTCTCTCTTACACATCAACAGTAACCACGAGTTAGGTTTGGGGCAAAGTTACGACAAAGGCGAGCTCTTGTTTGTTTGTTGGCAGTTCGCAGACCACTTGTTCATTCATGTGCTGTGTGTTCTGGTGCTTGACCTCCAAGGACCCCATGCATTGTTGTTTCTGATGGAACTGGTGGGTGGGCGGATGGGTGAGTTGAGGGTGTGTACTGTACGTGCACATGTGTGGCCTGTGGGTGAGAAACGGGTGTAGAAGCGATACGACAATCTCATTAAAATAAAAATCAGGTCACATTGTCGCTCTTGAGTCTTACAATCGTAAAAACCTCGTATTTAGCACCGTGTGTTGGCATGCACTAATGCACACAGCGTGTTGTCATCAAACACAGTACACAGTCTGTTGGCTTGTGACACAGAACACACTGTGTAGGCTTGTAAGTCAGTACACGCACCTTGTAAATAGCAGCAGTCGTGTTTCTGTTTGCGTGCTTTGCTTCTGACAAATTGATTTTTCTCCTTTTTTCCCCCTGCTTGTGTCTTATTTTCTAATTTGACCCCATTTCGTAATTGTACCACAGAGGTTTTCACAATCTGTTTAAACGGATTAACCCCCCTCCCCCACATGCACACAGAGACACACACTTAGTATTTTTTGTTATTTTCTGCATAATATATCTGTGGGGAAGAAGGGAATCATCGTTAAGCGTTGGGTTGTCTTTTTTTCTCTGTCCTCTATGAGTCTGTCTTTTGTCCCGCTTCTCTCAATCTCATTCTGTCCATCCTCCCCCCTACCCTCTACCCTCTTCTCTCGCTCTTTTGTGAGAACATGCAAAAAAGAAGGGGGCGTAGTGATGTGAAGGAGGGAAGAAAGAAGACGAATCCGTTGACAAACACGCCTGGCATTTAAATCAAGAGAGTTTCACCTAAAACTTCAAACAGAACTTCGCGTGTGTAGCATTTCCTGTAGGACAGCAGGAGAGTGAGTCTAAGCGAGTCACACGGCGAGGCTCCCCAACGTAGCTTTGGGAGCTTTTTTTCTTTTTTTTTTAGGGGTGGGGGGGATTGCCTGGTGGTCCACTGTCAACAAGGGTTTTTATACCAGTCAGGGCAGGTCACTTGCAAGACCTTTAACGGCCGTGGTCGGCACGAGTAGGCGGGGGAGGGGGCGCCAACGAATTTTTTTCAGGTAGGTTCCATTTTCTGGGCTTAGTGGCAAAATGTCGCAGGCTTTAGCGTTTTTTTTTACAACCACGCAGCCGACTCCCCCTCCCAACCCCACATACACCATCCTCCCTGACCCTCTCATCGACCTCACCGAGGTTTACCAGAGGTACGCAGGCTTGACCTCACAAAGCCAGTCCTAGAAGCAAATATCTGTTACTTCCCCTTGGCTAAGGTGACTGTCGGAACTGCAGTGCTTTAATTTATTTTGTTTTTAAACTGTACTCTTCATTTTCTTTCGTTTTAGATCTTTTTCGTTGCCCTTTTTCTCAGTTTCCTTTACACTTTCTTCCCCCACACCCCATCGTCCCCACCGCGTTTCACTTGTGCCGTGCTTGTTCTTTAACATACTCTCAGCCTGATGTGGAGTTTGATCTTGGTGCGTCCAAAACTGTGGGGCGCCAAGAGGGGAATTTTCTCTAATTTTCTTTCTCTAGCTAGGGAATGTATTCTGTAGTTATAGAACTCATTCTGTAGAGAATACGTTCTATACTTACACAATTCAATTCTGTAGTTACAGAATGCATTCTATAAGTACAAAATGAATTCTGTATCTATGGAAAGAGTTCTGTAACTACAGAATGCATTCTCTAGCTAGAGAGAGAGAATTTGAGAAACTTCCCTCCTTGGCACCCTATACTAAACAACCTCCCCAAACATGACTGGATTCCGCGCAGTAGGAAAGGAAATAACTTGGTGATGCTGACTTGCCCGCGAAGCTGTGGCCTTGTTGCACAACACATTTCTAATTTTAAACGCTTTTAGGCCTTAAAATCTATGTAGAAAGTTTTATATCACCCAGTGCACGACACAGTTTTAGAACTTTAAACAAAATACTGAAATTGTTTTAAACGAGATAAAAATTGTTTAACAAGACTTTCGTTCATATGAGCACGTTTTTTGCATGCACTTTTGCAACGCATCAAATGGCAGAGATGCGATTTTTGTTTCTAAATTTAATTCTTTAAAACGTTTTTTTAAGTTTTAGAAACGTGTTGTGCAACTAGACCCTGGGGGCGTGATCGTAAAGTTTTTACTCCCTGCTCTTATTGCCTAATTGCATGTCAGAGTTGTTTTTTAATACAAGCGAAGAGGATCCTATCCATTATGCACTCTTCACACCGCCCTCCCCACACACACACACAACCACCACTTACATTTTTCTGTTGACGTTCGTCGGTCTCGTGAATTAAAACTGGAAGTGGAAACGAAAACCAGGGATCGTATCACATCACGAAGTGCTGAGTGTACTTCCGGTCTGGGATGTGATTCAACTTCTAAACAACGCGCGGGGAATTTCCACCTTTGAATCAGCCCAGCACAAGACACCTGACTGTGATATGCCGATGATTCGTCCACATAAGGGCAAATAAAAGTCGGAAACCTTTGGTGGTGATCGGCGATGATACTCTCGATCAATAATCACCTACGGGAAGATGTATGCTAATGGTTTTAAGGATGGGTGGCAAACGACTTCTGGAATGAACCCTTCCTGGTCATACAGTGAAGACCTTTGACATCCCAAGGAGCTCAAGAGCTGGCAGCAAGAGCGTTTGTAACCAGACATTAAAGTGGACAGAATCCTGAAATGTATGGAGAATTTAATGTATGTAAAAGAGTTGCAAATGCTGATGCAACAGTGCCCAGCGACAATGTTGTACGCGCTGTTCTGTACTTCAAGGGGTGGGGAGAGGGACTGTGCGCGCAGGGAAAGGAGATCCTCTTTAGCGATAGTTTGCCACTTTACAAAGATCACCATCCGGTTTTTTTGGTCTCCCGCTCCCTCTTCCTTACCTGTTCAGCCTGTCCTACTTGTGACGACGTGTCTTGCCTGCGACCACGAACAAGTGAAGCCGAAAAAGGGACACGTCTTTCCTGATTTGCCATGCATAGCTGCTTTAATTTCATGCTTGACCTATTTCGTTCTCTCCTCCTCTACCCCCAAAATTGTTTTTTTGCCCGTCACCCCCACCTTCCTCCTTTACCGTCTTCCTACCCCCCTTCCCTTCGTCCTGCTGGCTCTTTTCTCTCCCCTCTCCATTCCCCCCCCCACATTCCGTTGTTCCTCTCTTTACTCTCCGCTGTTAATTTCACAGTGTAACCCCTGACCTTGTAGATAAAATAAAATCCAAGGGACAGGAGTGGGGGGGGGGGAGGAGTCAACGTGTTCTTTAACGCGCTTCGCACGCGGTCTACTGCGCACCTTCTGAAAACAGCCCTTAGTGAATTCTTTGCCTTGTACAACCTGGATAACAACCTGTCAATAGAGCGTGTTTATGTCGGCGAGCTGTTTTTGTACAAAGTGGCTCTTGTTTAGATACTTAGCAACGTGTTTTGATACTAAGAAACAGGGCTTCCGGTGGTCTCAACGATAGGCAAAACAAGCAGACACCAAGAGGGGTGAGTAGGACTGATGGATAATAATGTATGCATACTTATTGCGCATTTGTCGGTGAGGCGGTGTAAGCTTGTAGGCTATTTATGTACCAGCGAGCTTGATGGCCATTTCGTTAATGATTCTCTCAGCGTCCATCATGCGAGTGTTGGGATGAGAGACACTAAGTTTCACTAAGATTATGTTGTTTAAATAGTCACGGGAGTTGTTGCAAACGTACGGAACTTTTCGAACAGATGTGCCTAATACAAGGATCAGCTTCATATCCCCGAAGAATGTCAAGAACATTTCTGATATCAGTCTGCTTAGTTGACTACATCTCATTACAGTGAGCAGCTTGTCTTACCTGTTGTGTGTATAAAGAGTTGTCTTGTTTATTGTCTGTATAAAGTAAAGAAGCTGAGATAAATGTGTATAGATGTGTAATCTGCATCTGTGCCATTCTCTTTAGAGCGCTTTACCTTGGAGCAGACACCTGCAGGTTCGAGGGGCAGGGCGATGGATAGAGAATGGTGACGATAGTGGGCGTAGTGGGGAAAGGATACCCGATCTTGTCATGGGAACTAAAAAGCAGTGCCAAGAGAGTTTTTCCGGGCGTTGCATTCCACATGCTGAGGGCTAGACATTGTTCATGGCTTATCAGTAGGGGACCTTTATTTGTTAAAAAAAGAGGAGACATATATAAATATAATTTGATAGCGCTGGTCCACGTAATATCAGTTTTTAAAATTTTATGAATTATGGTGTAGTATATATTTTAAATTCTCTGTCTTTAAATTTTAAATCAAATAAAAGATAATTGTTTTCCAATGGAACTGAAAAATATCACAACCAAGATAGATGATAGAAATACAGACTAAGGGGCTACAGTCCAAAAGCGTGAGCTAGGAGCGATAACCAAGCTCACAAATTAAAACAAAAACGGGTTTGAGACAGAACGCACGTGTGTCTCTGTGTGTGTGTGTGTGTGTGTGTGGCAAAAGGTGTTGACTTTTGCAGGTTTTCGGGCGATGAGATGCATCACAAAGGTGGGCTCTGTGTGCCCGTGTTATCGAGGGCCAAAACGGAGAGGCAACTAGCAAACGCAGCCTTTAATGTTAAAGATACGACACAAAGGGGCGGGTGTACCGACCTTGAAAGAAGCCTAAGAATCCGCACGAGATTGGGGATGGGGGGGGTGGGAGAGTGAGAGGAACCTCTCCCTCTACCCATGCTCGGTGAGTGAAGCGATTGCAGGCGTGCATGCACGATGTCACGCCAGCGCGCGTGACAGCCTCTTCAGCTGTGGAAAGCAAACAGTCCGTGTATTGAATATTCTTTATTGCTTCGGCAGCTGTCTAAACCTGGGCGGTGTTCACACTAGCCTCGTCTGCCGTCGCCTTCCAGGGATGTGCCGCGCGCAGATTTTGTCAGGTAATTCCTTCGATTCCGTCGAGAACTGAGACAGCTTATCTCGGAGCACCCGACGGATAACGGCGGATAGCAGCAGCAGCAACAACAACAACAGCACAACAAAGCTGCCTTTTAAACATGTTGCGCGTGGGAAAGGTAACAAAGAGACACATTGGTGCCAGAGAACGTTTTTCAAACGCAGCGCCGCATCACTTCCGCTTGTTGCTGCCGATTATTTTCCGTGGCTAGTCCGAGGCGATGTAACGGTTGAAGGTGGGATGGGGAAAAGAAGAAGGGGGAGGTTTCTTGTAGTGCAACTAACTGTGGAGGCGGGTGGGGGGGATGCAGCTGTTTACAGTAACATGACCTGCCTTCGGGACAACAGGGATGCCATGCACCGTGGCAAAGCGATCACGTGCAAATCTTTTGAGATCTTACGGAATTTTCGCGCTCTCCTGCGGGGTCCAGGCGAAGCACTCCACTGATAAAACAAGCAGACATTCGGTGCTATCTTCCGGATTGCGTAAGTACCACGTTCTTGCATTGCTAAACAACGGCTGGGGTCGCTGACCCATGCATATGCAAGCAGATTGTGCCAAGAAGGCCTCTCAAGATGGCGTATAGGGGCCTCACGGGGCAACGGCACCGGAGGACAGAGCCAGTGGACAGTCCCCAGGGTGGGAGTTTGCTTCATGCCTTAAGGGTGCACGTTTCTCTGACTGGAAGATGGATCTTTCGGCAAGAAGGGACCGAGCAAAGGGAAATAGCTCGCAGTCATATATGTTGGGGCACCGAGTTAGCATCTGAAACTCATGTGAACCCTAAGTGCGTCTGAGAATCGAGTCGGAGGGGAGGGGGTAGAGACATTGTGTTCATTTGTGTCACGTCCTTGGGTTTTTATATGTCGTTTTATAGATTTTGTGTTGTTGTGACTACTGCTTTTTAAGTCTGCGGGATATGGCCGTGTTTTCATGATTCAGAGTAGCGCATGACCTCAACATCGTTGAACAATAATCCTCGTTACCGCGCGGCTTGTGGGTGGAGGGGATCATTTGTAAAGGAGAGTTACATTACATGTACAATCAACGCAAGATATATTTCTCCGTAGAATGCTTATGCCTGTAAAATAAATCCAGTGAATCTATATTTTCGCTGTATAGCGTGAAGACACCCGTCTCTAACCTAATTCGCAAGTCGTTGCTGGGCCCCGTGATGTGAGCAGATTAGGTAGAGAGGTGCGTACGTTCCTCTGGCAAAGACATCTACAAACAAGTCACCCAGCTTGGCGGGGTGTTGTGGTGGTTGTGGAGGGGGAATGGAGTGCAGGGAAGGGGGCATCGCATTAAAACTGATGTGCGGGTACAACGAACATAGCTCAGTTGCAGCGATCAGAAGTGCGACGCATACTCCCATACGTCGAGGCGACGTCGGAATGGTAAGCGTCTACGTGAGCAGACGACGAATGGAGGGCAACACGGAGGATTACTCTCGGCTTGTAATCTCTTCTGGCTACGTTGCGAAAGTCGGCAAGATTCTTTGCCTATTGCCTCCCAATGAACATGGCGTGCTTTGAGCCACCCTGTCTGCCGTTTGGAAGGGAGGAATCCAAACCTTGAATGTTGAAAGCTACAACGGAATTATTGCGGATTTAAAAAAAATTATTGCGTATTTTAAACTTTCTTGTTGACGACTGCAGGTCTCAAATCACGTGGGGCTATTGCTAACTTCCTTTCATAAAAGCATGCGTCGAGTCGAATCATTATGTTAACAAAAGAAGGCGGAAATTTGTGATGATGCAGCAGTGAGACCATCGTGTTTAGTTCAGCTGCTAGTGACTCTGTTTCAGGCCCAGTCACCGCCTGCCCACCATCATATTATTATTGAAAATCTTTCTTCTGATATAGTAGTGTGAACCCTTGTTCCCGGCGTGAGGTGGAGCCATGGCTGCCTAAAACTGATAGAATTCTTCATCGGAGTAGGCTTAACGAAGATGTGCACATCCTTATTGCCCTGTTTGCCAGAAAGTGACTTAAGAAATCGCTGCAATACTTTGGTAATGACTGAATTTCGTGCGCTGCCTGGAAGTTAGTGGGGCCGGAACTTTTTTTTGAAAGCCAAGATAGAGCAGCGTCCACACTCACCTCATGAGCTCGTTCATCACGGGATAATTATCCTAGCGAAAGTTCCGCGTTTGATGGCCCAGGTACAGGAGAGATGCAAGGAAAGAAAAGGGATGAGCTTCATTATCATTTTGTACCCCTCTACACCGACTTTTCACACCTCTTTCCCCATCCTCTAAAAATTAGGGAATTGGTGTGTGAAAAAAGTCAGTGGCACTTAATGCTGCCAAGCTATCTTGTCGTACAGCTACTGTGGTTCGTATTCTTCAACACTCTCTCTCTATGATTACCAGGTTTTTGTGGCTGTGATGTTATCTAGAATGTGGCGAAGCAAATGTAGTGTGGATGTAGGAGGGTGAAACCCGCTGTACAGTGTGGTTGTCTGAATCCACATAGAGGCCGACGAAGACGGTCTCGGACTATTAATGTCGATTGCTCCGGATTCCTGATGCATGGTGTTTGAGGGTCAAGGTTAGGAAGAAGTTTATGACCTCCTAGTTCCAAGCCATTGACAGACGAGAGACAGGAGTAACCCTTTGTGCGTTCCTGTGCTGTCTGGGACACGGTCCGTCTTCATCATCGACCCTCTCTTTGATCTCTCCCTCGACATCACTGAGTCCGAATTCCTTATCTTTAGATAAGTACCTTTTTAAGTACCAGCAGTCTATGGACGTCTTTATGTATAGTACATGACAGTTCTTGCACTCTCCACCGATGACTAAGGGTTATCTCATTGTCCGTTTGTTTAAAAAAAAAGTGGCCATGTGTTTACGTGAGTGGACAGGCTGCCTTTCATACATAGAGCTGTTTGCAAATGGGCTCGACAAGTGTGGCCATTATCTTGATATGTCGCCAGTAGGAGACTTGAACCGCTGTCTGCTGTAATAGTTCCAGTAGCTGGCCATGACATTTATCGCCCGGACTCGCAGCTTCCCCTCGCAGACTGTGGACAGATAACCTATATATATATATAGACACGTGACTGGCATACGCAACAGCAGTGTTTTGATAAAATTGTAAATCGGTAAAATAGATACAAATTTGCACGAGTATCCATTATGCATGTGCATCTGCACCCCGGGTACACGCTAAGCCGTGCGTGCGCGGCCTAGCCGTCTGAGCCGCTGACGTGCGAGGCTATCCGCCCACGCAGCCGGCTAGGCGCAGGGTAAGATGGTGTTTGAAGTGAGTCAGTTTATCAACGGCTTGCTTCTGATGTTACTATTTTAACGAGTCTCCGAGAAGCCTTGGAGTACAGTTTATTCTGTGTTGCGAGCTGACATTTCCGAGCCTACCGCGGTGGGATGTAGGCGAGGGGAAAATGCAATCTCTGCTGGCGGGGCTGGTGGTGGTGGTGGGATGAATCAGCCGAGAAGTTTGTTTTCCTGTCCTTATTTTTAGAAAACCCCATGCAGGAATGGATGATTAATGGGTGTTTACTCCAATGAGCGGAAGTCACCGATAAATCGCACCTGAACAGCGATAGGGCATACTATCTCCTTGTCATTGCTGTCAACGCATAGTCACTATCTGATCGTCACTCGTCTACGTTGATTGCTGCCACCACCACCCCCTCCCTTTCCACTATCGTTTATAATAATAATAATAAAGTGAATTTGTACAGCGCCATATTCCGGTCCTATGAACAGGTTCATGGCGCCCCACCACCCAAAAAAGACATGGATGCACGCAACATAACATGCAATATTGTTGTTTGTCTAATGATTGAATGAAAGACAAGAAAGATGAGTAGAACTGGTGTTTCTTTAACTCCCTCGTTTTCGTCCATTTGTTAAACGAGAAAAATGGCCGAATTTATTTAGATTATAGGCCGGTTTTAATGTAGACCGCTCTGTAAGTTGTGAAAGCGGTGCAACGTCTGTTAACTTTTATGCTTTTGTCTGTCATAGAACTGTTCAGGGTTTGGTTCTTGAATTATTCTCCATTTTCCTCTAATGTTGATGTTTGTGGTGATTTGGTTTGTGCGAGAACGGAATAAGAAAATGGTTTTGATGGAAGCTGCCCTGCCCCAATCAGCGTCAACGAGTTCGGCGTTGTTTTGGTCCAACGCTGACATCATCTCCTCCACCATTTTTGGATTCTTCACATAAAAACTAAGTATCAAGCTGAATTCATGTCCGCAGTGAGGAATATATGTAGAATAGGCTGAAATCTTCGTCAGTATGTCTTATGCAAGGTCTTTCTCCTTACGCAAGTATCAAGCTGAGGTGATGACGGGTGCCTCATGAGGTTCATCACTGATGAAGCAAACGGGTTTCGGAAAGCAACAAGAAGACCAGGAGTTTCGCCAAGTGGCGTTTAAGGTTTGCTTTGCATGGTAAAGTGCTTGCGTGGTCAAAGGTGATTACTCAAACCCGAGGGTTTTTTGTTTTGCTTGTTTTGGTGATATTAAACGTTCCTGTAACTGTCGTTCTCCGCTGGTAAACTTTAACGCTGACATTTGGCGAGCAGCTGTGACCAGCCAAATATCCTTCATGGCATCTTGCTGCGATGTCGGGAGGTGCTGGCCGAAATGTCAAGCGTTGATGAAGTTTGTTGTCGCTATGTCGAGCGTACACTTTGGCATTTCCATGGTGACGAGCCGTTGGACGGCTTTGCGACCCTTTATTGAAAACCGCACGAAGGGAAATGATTGTACAAAATGGCGCCTGACTGAAGAGACATCGAACCTTGCTAGGACTCGAGGTTTGTTAGCAAAGTTTGCACATAATTCCCCACCGCCTCACTTCATTAACTCGGTTGTAGCTTTCCAGGCGAGCCATACTAGCGGCATCACGTTTCCGACACTGAAATTGTAAGGCACCCTTTCGTCAAATATATCTGCAAATTTTGCATGCAGTAGGAAGTCCATTTCTCCACCCCACTCCCCCACCCCTGATCACCAGAAGTCAGTGGAGGTAAACAACATGCAAGTTTATCGTGGTAGTAGACACGTAACGGCGGAGGATGCGGAAGCGAACCATGAAGAGGGTGGGAAGGGGGTGTGGACTGTTTTGCTGCCACGTTACGAGGCGAAGGAACGAACCGCATGCAAGGCGCCGAGCACGCGCAACGGTTGGCTGACTTGGCAAGGCCTGCGTACCCGATTGGCCTCTTCAGTCCTCGCCAAAGGGGTGCCGGTTAGAAAGAAGCACGCACGCACGCGCGCTGTCAGACACACAAAGGGTGGGTGGAGGGATTGCTGTTCGGTGCGCGAAAGTGTCTCTATGTATGCGACGTCGATGTGCAATAGCTCTGACCCCTCCCACCCCCATCCCAGGTAAAACAAACCTTCGCCAACGATTGCATGCTGATTGGGCGGAACGACAAATCTGGGGCTGTAGGACGAGGGTGGGTGGTGGAGGGCAGGGCGGCTTCTCCGTATTCGCGTTCGATCACCGTCAAGGTGGAGGAGAGACGCGAACAGGTAAAAAGGGACGGCCTCCTTTACCGACCTCCCCACAACACTCCCCCCCTCCCTCCTGCCCATCTCTCTCTCTCCCTTTTCCCGCCATGCGTGCGAACAGGCGCGCCTTGCAAACTGTCAGTTGGCGTTTGATCGAACTGGGATCGATATTTGCCTCGCGCCAAGAGCCAGCCCTACTCTGAACGTGCATTGTGTTTGGCCCGCCATGGGGCGCATCGAGTTACCAGAGCCTCGTCAGGCAAGCCTGTCATGGTCTACCGGAGAGCGGAGTCCAAGGTGGAAAGAAGGGGTAGGGGGTGTGAGAAAAGACGGTTGGGGTGAGAGCTAATGGGGGTACGGGATCAATACCACGTTGGCACATAACGAAGGTTGTCAAAGGGTGAGGATGTGGTATCAAGCAGTGTGAAGGTGAGGAACAACGGAAAAACTTAAAGAGATGGGGGTTATATGGCTGTAGCATTTGAAGCAATCATAAAGTTGGGGAAATATGCTTGGCCAGCGATTCTGTTTTAATAGCAATAATTTATTTGCACATACCTTCCCCGGATTAAGCAATTTAAGGTGTTTACAAAAACTTATTTCCGTACAGTCAGTCAGCCCATGCAATCGAACGCGCACTGCAAAAAAAAAAAGAAGGTTTTTATGAGTAATACTCGCCCAAGATGGGTAAGATACACGC
The DNA here is from genome assembly GCA_004794655.1 of Marisa cornuarietis. NCBI lineage: Eukaryota > Metazoa > Mollusca > Gastropoda > Architaenioglossa > Ampullariidae > Marisa > Marisa cornuarietis. The sequence continues at coordinate 547,690 of SMMW01000013.1, read as the reverse complement.
TAGTGGCTTTTCATTACTTTGTCTTTTTTCTAAAAGTGCCTGAGCAAAGAAGGAAATTTGTTCTTAAGTTTGCTTACCGTCAGTGCGCTCATGTCGCTCGCGCATACTTTTTAACAGCCTAATGATGCTGCACGTGAAAATACCCGCTCCCCTCCCTCACTTTCTGCAGTTTGTGTGACACAATCTCACAAATTAGCCGTTAACGAACCTCCTTGATAAATCTGCCAGCTACCATTTCTGGGAGACGCAGACGCGGATGCCACCGGCCAACCCGTGACCCCAGTTATCGTCGCTTCCGAGCATCACGCGATGACCTAGCCCTGTGACTGCTGGTCTTCAGGTGGTCGTTTCTGACCTGTATATAATTGGATTCTAAATCTGCCACTGTGAATGGATGAAAAACACGCCTGCGATAATCCTTCCGAAGAGAGGAGTGTTTGTGTGTGGAGAAAGATGGGGCGCCGAGAGACATCTGCTTCGTGAATGTTTGGAGGTTGGGGCAGGTGGATGTTGGTGTAGTTCCGAACGGACGGTCCGCAGTGCCAGCCTCTGTACTGGGGCTGCGGTTTGCAGTTACGTAACCTCCTCTGTTCCTAAAGCAATGAGGTGATGAGAGCTATATATAGAACAAACTTTGCAGCAACTGAACGTTCTTGTCCTTTGATACCAATATATAGCTGTGGGGGATCCTGCACCTTTCATCTTCAGGCGCACGGCAATCGTTGCAGGACTCTTGAAGGCGCATGTTTGTCATCGGAGTGAAGCGAGCGATAAGGCGATATGAAAATGGAGACAAGAGAAGGGTGATTTGGCAAGATGGAGTTTCAATCTGCACACACCACTTTGCCGCAACAGGAAATCTCGTGGCTTGCACCATACCGCGAATTGATTAAAAACGAGTGTGTGTGTGTGTCTGTGTAAAAAGAGAGGAAATCCACCACCAGCCTCACTGTTAGTGATGGGAGGATTTTTTTTTTTTTTTTGCAGTGTGCCTCTCCCCCACCCCCTTTCTTTTTGGGACTGGGAAGGGGTTTTCTATCAGGGCGAAGAAAGTCCAAAATATCGCATGTCTGTAACGTTTAAGTAGGGAGTGGCTTGCTATTGTGTTTCGAGTATGATACTCGACTCGTTGAACACACTTCATTTCTGGATAACCACACAGCCTCTTTTCGCTGTCAAAAGTAGTGAACAAGCAGGTCCCCCTTTCCTCCCGCCCCAACTCTAACAGGCCTTTCAGAAATTATAGTATCAGCTTCCGCGTTACTACGCAGAGACTTGAAATTTTCTGCTTGGTATGACATTAATAGTGGCGGCTTCTGTGATTGTGTGTGTGGTGGTCTTTTGTTTCAAAGCAGAGGCGGAAGACAAATGGTTTGTGTCATGTGATACAGATATTTTTTCTTAATGGAGTTAGACATAGAATGCAAATGCCCCTGTGCGCCTTGTAGGATAGTTGTAGCTTGTTGGCAGAACAAGTGTACCGAGTAAGTGCCGTGTTTAACCTTATCTATGGACAGTGCCCATAACTTTTTCTGGAGAAAAGAAGAGATAATTAAGCTCATGTGTCTTAGGCCTTGTCAGTTTTCTCTGATCAACACCTTTTAAACATTTGGGATGGTTTCATTGCTCAAATAGCCCCTCCAAAAAGTTGTTTCTCTATGTTAAAGTTGCTAATTATGTTTTTCCTTGATTATGTATAAGATACTGTTACAGTTGCAAAGCTACTTACATGTCATCTTGACTTCCTGTATGCAGCATGGAAGTGTACTGACATGTCTAGTAATAGTCTGGACACTTGTGCCTTTGCAGCACTTAATGTCTCTTCTTTGCGTAGTAGCAGGTCATTTGTGTCTTTACTGATATACTGATGATTTATTGTTTAGACATGCCTAGTAACAGTAAGAACTATGGTATCTTTACAGACATACCTACTAGACATACCTATGTCTAGTAACAGTCTGAACAACAGTGTGTTTACATAAACACCCACACTCCATTAGAAATTTGCATCTTTACACCATAACCAGCATACTATTATTTAAACATGTCAAGTAACTGGACGCTTGTGTCTTTACAGACATATCCAGCACGCAGCATGCCGGCGGCCAGCCCCAACACCACTAGCAGCCAGTCTAGCAACCACAGTTCCGGAGATGCCTTGTCCAGAACCAACTTATACATACGGGGCCTCAGTCCCAGCACCACTGACAAGGACTTGGTCAATCTGTGCCAGTCGTAAGTTCTAACTGCAATTATGCATACAGAATGATAGACAAATGGGATTTAATTTCTTAACCTCATCCTAAATGTCATAGGTAGCTGCTAATAATACATGTTTCATTTCAATTTTGTTTTTGTTTGTTGAAAAGCTCTGACTGAGCAAATTTTGTTGTTGTTCCAGATCAGTGTGTTATTATGAGAAGTAATTTGATATTTCAATATGCAAAACTTTTGACATTAAGCATGGTCTAGCTTTTCAAGTACGCTAAATTTTGTTCCTCATGCCATGCTGTAATCATGTATATCATCCAATATGTGAATGTCACTAGTGATTGTAGTATACCTTTTTTAAACAGATTTGGTAAAATAACATCCACAAAAGCAATAATTGACCAAACAACAAACAAATGCAAAGGTAAGTTTCATTCATTTGCTCTTGTGACAGTTATTAAGAATTTCTCTAAGCTTTCTTGGTGCTTGTCATTGACCCATAATCCAGAAAGAAAATTTTTTTAATGTTTAAAACGTGTAATCATCATAAATTAAAAAGTGCCAAAGTTAATATTCCATTCTAGTTTTTCTGTTTCATATGGATGTACTCTTCCATCTTGTTTTTCAGTTTAAACATACATTTTTAAATAAAATTAAATAAACATCATTTCTTTATGCAAATGACTAGTTAGAAATGTTGGCAAAGAATTAAATTTAATAGCTTGCATGCTTTTAAAAAAATAACATTGGTATAATAGTCATTACACAAGTGTTGCTTTTCTGATAGGAAAACAGAAAAAAACATAACAATGGAAATCTTGTACAGCAAAAAAAGAATATTGTGGAAAGGGAAAACAGATTGAAGGATTTTCCAGTGACCTGAGTATTCTAGTTCTTGCTTGAGTTCTAAGAAGGTTAGCAATAAAGAGATAGGAAGAAAACCAAAACATTCTTGCTCATTTGTGTGCAGGTTATGGCTTTGTTGACTTTGAGGCACCCCAGGCAGCAGAGTTGGCAGTTCAAGCACTGCAGGCTCAGGGAATACAGGCACAGATGGCCAAAGTGGGTACAATTACTGTTATAGTTACAGTTAGTGAAGCATAGTTACAGTTGTAGGGAGATGATGGATAAAGATGGGATATTGCTAAAGAAATAAAATATTTGTATTTTAAATGCACTTGTGAAGAATTCACCGTCAGGTGAAGGGAGACAGACATGTTGGTCATGTGGGGTTTGAATGTGCCCCCTTTCTGCCCTGAGAAGCTCGATCTTGTGTCACCAAGTTCATACGCCTGTACACTGCAAAATAGAGACCTTTGGGGACAATTACCAGCGCTGCATAGGTTTTAACACTATTTACATCAGGTCAAGGAGGAGGGATAGGACTAATTAAGTTTATGTAGTTTTCTTAGCAAGCAAAACAAACCATAACAAATGAATGATCAAATACAGGTAGTTATCAGCCATGTTCATAAAACATTTTTGGCACTATTGCAGTAACTGTTTGTAGATGTGCAGACTGAATAAAAGTTTTATAGGTGAATGCATATTCCACTCATGTCTGCAGGTAGAGGTTTATGACTTTTTTTTATGTCAGCATTGAGCTTAGTGTGCCTGCTCTCACAGCAACAGCAGTTGACTGATCTTCTGCATCAAGCATATTTTGCCATAAAATTACAACTGAGATGGCAGTTTCTGATAACTGCTGGACTCCAAAGTAGGGTGAGAGGATAGGGGTGAATGGCAGCATTTTGATCTGTGCTGATGTCACAGTGATGATGAGGCACAGTCATGAGAGCCTTGAGCTTATGAACCTGGCTTTTATCAATGGATGTGATGTATTTTTAGAGTACTCTTTTTCTCATGCCCTGCCCGTAAAGTCAAATCTAGTTGCAGAGGGAGGGGTGAGAAGCATGCATGTGAGGAAAGCACTGAATGTTTAGTAGACCAAAATGTGAGTAATTTGAACACACACAATTCTGTAATAAAATAATGGAATAAAATAATGTTGTTATAACGAAATATAAAAACAGGAAAGCTGTGCTTACCAACAGGCGTCTTTAGGCTTAGGACAGAAAAATTAACTAGTCTCATTGCCCAGCATGTTTTTTTTTTGTTTGTTTTTTCTTTTGTTTTTGCGTGTGTAGTTTAATGTGTCACTCAGCAGGCAAGTTATCAAATATTGCTTCTCCTCTCTACGTGGTGTAGCTATATAGGGTGTTAAGATATAAGAAGAGATGACTGTTTTTAATAATTGGGGCAGTTATTTCCAAGAGGTAAGAAAGAAATGCCCTTTGCAAAATGCTTTAGCCTGCAAGCTATCGAATAGTTTGTAGCAATGCGTCGAAACAAATGCCTGCTTACTTTTCTTGGTCACTGATACGTTATGTAGCATCGAGACGAAGGAGTCCACTGGGACTAGGGGGAGAAGGGTCAAAAAGTTCTCATCTGCTTTTCGCTGCGTACAAAATGACTGAAGATCGTAAAATGACACGAGTGCAAATGCACTCCGGCCCAGGTTTTTTGGACGAACCCTTGTTAACCCCCCTTCCCCCCAGAAAGCAGAGATCGTTGTAGCTCTGGCAGCATTTGCATGTCACGCAGATGTTCACACACTCGAGCCTCGATTGTATTTTCCCGTGGGTGAAAGGGATCACGTTTTTTCCCTTCCCTGCCCACCCCGGGAAGAAACATACACGGCACAATACAGTGTGTGTGTGTTAAATGGACATAGCGCGCTCAGACGTCCGTACGTGCGAACTGGCGCCGATGGTTGGGAAGTACCCAGTACACTGGTGCTTCGCCATTCCGTTTTAATTTCATGGGGTTGACACCCGTTACCAGTATTTGGAGTAGGAGGGGCAAAGGGGTTCAACTTGAAGCGAACTTTGTCCAGTCCATGCCAAGTGGCCGTTAAGAGACCCAGTCAACCTAGGGGGGGGGGGGAGAGAGAGACTGCGGAATGAATTGAGAGGAGGACTGGCGGGGTGGGTGGGGAAGAGGGCGGTTTGCCATGTAGCGATGGTAACCGTGGCCCAAACGGGGTGGGCAAAATGATTGATGAGCCTGGGTCAGCAAGTGAATGATAGGGAGCAGGCCAGCGACCGGCAGCGGGTTGGAGTGGTGGGGTGGAGGTTGGGAAGAGAAATAACCGATAATTTCTAAAATTGTCTTAAGAACCTTGCCATTTCTCTATCCCATGCGTGCTTGTTATGGACGATTTTGTTTCCGATCACTTGCGCACTCTGGCTAACCATCGATCGCATTGCTTATGATTAGGTAACACTGTTCCTCGTTACAAAAAATATACTAGATTAAAAAAATAGGGGGCTGGCATTTGCCAGTCATGCAACAAGCCGTCGTCTGGTGGAAACATTAGCGATGTTTTAAAGCTTGATTGTCTTTCAAAAGAATATGGTTTGAGGAGTATCCTTTTTGCGAAAATATTTATGAATCTTACACACCACCACACACCACCCACTTGAGTTGTTTTTATTATTCTTTTCCTGCGCATTTTTTTTTTTTTTTGGTAGTAATGACGACAGCGATGCTGTCGACTGTCCGTGAATTTTTTTTTTTTTGGTGGGTGGGGGGGGGGAGTACCTGCTTAAATGCTTTGTATATATTTCAAACCCGGGGAGTTTTGGTTTTGATCCTTATAAACCAGCGAAGACAAGCTTGAAAGAGCGCGCTAGTCTCCCTTTTCGGCGGCGGCGGCGGCCCTTGTTATACGTGAGGGAGGGGCAGGGGTCTGTACAATGGGTGTCGCTGTTCGACTGTCAGGGCGATGGAGTGGAAGGAGGGGGAAAACGCTTGGCACCAATTGCACGGCCAACTGCTGCACATTCCTTCCTACCCCGTTTCTAGTCCCCTCTTTTGTCCCTCGGAAAAGAAAAGGGGGGTAATAGGGTTTTTGTAAATTTTTTTTTCAAAAGGGTCTCTGCTTATACATACATGAATATGGCTCCTTCTTGACCTTCCACAATGGCGTTCAGTATTCGACCTACGAGCTGATCGCTGTTAGTCTTCACTGCATGGGGGACGCTTTTCTTTTTCCTCCGTGCTCTTTGAAGTCGGCGCAGTATGCTTATGTTACAGCTATTCTGTGGTCGGGAAAGGCTGCTGAGGACGATATGTACGAGATGGCATCCTGCAGGGAATCTCCATTCATCAGCTCCAGTCAGAGCGAGACGGTAGTGTTAATTTCGTGGCAGTTAAGCGCGCAGTATAGACCGGTCTTCAGTGCTGAAAAGCATCCATATATTTTTATGCTACTGTCCCAATTTTTGAAAAGGACGTCGTATTTACACTTGAATGAAACCCGCTGTCGGTAGTGCAGCATTGCTACTGAGGCGGTTTCAAATGTTAGTCGTGTCTGAAATTCTCTCTCAGCTGGGGTGCTAGAAGTTGTTAAGTTAGAGGTACGGGCGTGGGATAGGGAGAGAAGTAGGAAAAGTTGTTGTCGCTATCGTAGGAGTTTGGAAGGGGGTGAGCTGAAAGCTTGGCTCTGACTTTATCCATGGGATATGACGGTGGTTACATTTCTCTCTGATTCTCTCTGTTGTGTTCTTGCGCTACTCACTGCTCCCACCTCTGCATTGCACATTCTTATTTCGCTTGTATGTAGCATCAGTAGTGGTCCGTATCAATTACTGAGAACAAAGAAAAACGTATTAAGAAGACAGTCTGAGGCCACCATCTTGGAAAACATCATGCGTAGGACCCTCCACGATCATCACACTTCCATTTCCATCGGTGGGAGACCGATTTGCAACCTACGATTTGCAGACGACATCGATCTGATTACAGGCACTAACAGAACTGTAAGATCTTACCAACAGACAGTACGAATTCATATGGAATGAAGACCAGCACTGACAAGAGTAAACTCATGGTTATTGATATTTGTAATATCTACATGAACAGGGTACGGCTCGAAGAGGTAAACAGTCTTAAGTAATTGAAAGCCACCCTCTCCAAATATGACATATGGCCAGGCCATGTGTCCTGGCGCGAGACTTTGTCGAAGGCTGTCGTTCAAGGTACCTTGCAAGGCTATCGATGCTGCGGTGGCCAGAGGAAGAACTGGCTTACGAACGTGAAGGAGTGGACTGGTTGTCCTGTGCAGAACATCCTCATTATCGCCCAAGACAGGCGTTGAGTGGCGGGCCTTGTCCACTGCCGTGTCTATTCCTGTGGCCCCCCCCCACCCTTCCCCAACAACATATTATCGCCCTAGAGGCCTCAGTGTTTTCAACCAATGTTTTAGCTCCTAGAGATTGCAGCGTTTCAGGATCTGCTCGATTTCCAGAGGTCCAAGCTGTGCTGTTTATTTTCCTCCCACAGCTCGGATCTTTGAACTCGTTATCTTCTCCATTTAGCTCCAGAAGTGACAAGACCATAAAAACAACACAAAACTGGATTTACAAACGACGTCTGACTTAACAATTTTATTTCTTCTTCATTTGCACAACTGTGAGCCCCTGGTGCTATCGGATCTCATGCTTTCAAATGCTTCCGCGCTGACGCAGCCGCTAGCTTTCTGTAAGATTATATACTTCGCTACACACCAATTTAGGCGGAAAATACTTTCCGAATTTTCTTTTCAAGGTAATGCAAAAGTTTAAAAAAGAACTTTTTTAATTTGATGAATAAAGGTCATCCCTTAACTTTTCGGTCGATCGGGAATGAGATTTAAAGACCACATTTTTCTTTTGTTGGAGTCAGCTTTTTATGAGGGAGATGCTATCTCCTCAGGTATCCATTCCCAATAGCTACGTCGCATGGGGAAAGTTTGTTGCGCCACCTGGGTATCGAACCCATTCGCCTCAAGGTTTGAACGCCAGTGCTCAAACCACTCAGATGTTTCCCCGATTCACCTGCAGGATTTTAATGCATACATGGCAAAATTAAGGGAAGAATATATGTTACTCGACACCATAAGCATTATCTGCCATGCCTAAGTTTAACCGATGTTTAAAGAAAGACTTAAAATGTCCCTATCATCTGTTGATCGTTTATTAACGGCATACAACCCCTTGCCTTACTCTCTTCTGTTCAGTTTTCTCAGCAGCACTTCCCTCTGTTCAGTCGGATAGTACCTGATTATCATTGTTACAGCAACTATGGTCGAGCGTGCCACCCGAGTAACGTATTTGCACCAAAATTAATAAGTACTTGTTGCTGAATGCAAATATGTGCCTTCAGCATTTTTATTATCTTGTTTGCCTTCCTTGCTTGACTGTCATCCCTCCCGCATGTTTTCGCCTGGATCCATGCGTGGCGAGGAATATAAAGTCTGAAAGAAAGGCACAAGCCATTTGAAAGCATGATATCTGATAGAAACAGGGGAGTACTAGGCGCGATATTTGTTGCAAACTTGAACACTCCGTATGCCTATAACAGATGCCACAGAAGTTCATGAGAATAAATGTCCATGGCAGATGCTGAGTTGCCAACAGCGACACAACAACTTGTAGACCGAAGAACTCGTAGCTAAGACCGTGTGAGTTGGCTGGAGGTGAGAGTAGGGCATGGCAAGAGGTAAAGTAGGCTTCATTTGCATCAGCCTCACAGTGTGTCCCCGTGCACAATTGCGCAGGTCGTTGCGCGTCTTGTCATTACCAAATTGCACTTTTATTGCTCTCATGTATCGCCTTGCACGTGTGTAGTCATTGAAGGGCTGCCGTCAACGTCCGTGAAAAGGGTTAGGGAGAAGGGGAATAAACAGGAGCTTTTTTGTGGTGACACCAGTAAAAACGAGCTGCGGAGACCTTTGGAATATTTGGTCGCCAGTATGCAAAGCACGCAACTTGTACGCAGAGACGGCATGTTTTCTTAATTGCAAGAAACAAGGTTTATCAGCTCGCCGCACGCCCGGTGTCTGCCCCACAGACCTGCGGTAACCCGTCTTCTATTTCCCCGGGGTGCGGCCATATCTGTTTCATGTCTCAGACACCCAACTCCCGTTCTTTACTATGTAATTAAGAGAACAATAGGATGGAATCCTAGTAGGACACATTCGCGAAACTAGAGCTGTGGATGACGTGGTGACTGATCGTTTCGGCTCGCTTCGCCAGTCCGGATAAAGGCCCGACTGATGTGATGCGCCCGCCCACCCTCGGCGAGACCCACTGTGAGGGGACTTGTTGCAGCCGATCACGTGCAGACAGACGACAATAGCATACGGATATCGCGTCGACTTGCTGCGCATCGGCTTAGTGTGACTGCATTTGGTGGTCGTACAGAAGCCGCTTGGATTTGCAATTTATAGGTCTAGAAGCCAGCGAAGTCTCAGATTACCCGCGAGATGACCGCTAACTACTGCGCTGGGTAGATTGTGGGAGGTGGGTGGGTGGGCATATTCCTAATGGCCATTAGTTCAATGTGCCCTCGTCGCAAAAAAAAACAAAAAAACCCAGACCGAAGTTGGCTAAATGCTTTGTCATTACCTATCGACATTTTGATAAATGACGACGAGAGGGGACATCTGTCACATGCTTTGCTGAATTTTGAGAAATCAATCGGTAATTTGTGAATATTATTATACTCAACAGTGTTTTACAAAACAATTTTTAGCCAAGTTTTTTTTTTGTAAGGAAATGCTTTGTATTCGTAATTAATAGTAGGAAAAGGCAAAGGTTGAGCTTTTCATAGACGAGCTTTATGATCTTATTGCATAGCTGACCAGAACAGGCCTCCATCTGAAGCAGGGATACAAAACATCGGGGCCATGAAAGGTTCGCGAAATCATTAATCTGGTCTTCCCAAGGCAACCTTAGGCGGGACTCGAAATTAAATAAATCTAGGAGCTTTTTCATAGCAACATAAGATTAATTTATTGTATTATCATATTAATAACTTTTTTTGAAATAATGAAATAAGAAAATGTGGTGCTAGAGAAACAGTTATAGCCATCGCTTTAGGGGTGAGTTATTTAAGTGTGTGACCAACTATAGCAGGCTAGTTTTTACGTTGATAATTTTGTGTGGCCCGCAAATGATGTTATAAATATCCAAATGACCGTTGACAGAAAAAACATTCCACACTCCTGAATTAAAGCAACAAACGCTGGTTCGGCAAATTTATACATGAGTTTTCCTTGTCCTTCACCAGACAATCCGTTACCATCCTCTTCTCAAATAATAATAATGCTGTTGTACTGCAGTTTTTGAAAGTAATTTTTCGTTAACATGCCTGTGGCTCTTGAAGTCTGTTACATGTAAAAGAAATAATCTGTTAATATGAAAATCGCGAATGTTGCCTTAAATGTAGATCGTTGTTCTCATCTACATGACAGATGCTGGCTGTTCAGTCATCCTTCATCCCGTCTCCCCCCCCCCTCCGTCCCCCTCCAAGATTGAGAGATGCTGCACGGTGTGGGGTGGTGGATAAAAATAGAAACCTCCAGGATATCCGAATTTCAGACTCGGTGTCAGCGTCTGCTGCTGTCTGTCTGGTCCTGGACTAGCAAGCAGCTGGCGGTGGGGAAGGGGGGGGGGGTAGCGGCACATGACTGAACCTCTTTTAAGTAGATTTTGCAGACTTACTGTACAGCGTGGTCGGCTGTTTTCGGTCAAGCTGGCCCCCTTATCGGGCCCCGACTATCAGGCACGCACTATTTTCAAACTTCCGCTCTCCGCGCACGAAAGAAAACCATCTTTCATACAGTCATTTGGCCCTATCACCAGGCTCTGCTGTCCATGTCACTTTGATATGCGGCCTCACAGAGCCTCTTATGTTTGGAGAGCTTCCGCTGTGCGGCTTGGAGATGTTGCGTGCGTGCGTGCATTGATGTGCACTTTGCCTGCGTTCACACATACACGTTTGGGTTAGTTGCATGCACGAACATAACCCTAGGCAACCCCAAGCGGAAGCAGGTTACCTAAAAGCACACATGCTTTCTGTCTTGCTTGTTTTAATTTTGTTTTCTGTTGTTGTGTCCTAACCTGCATACTATTATAAGCACATTTTTTAAAGTTTGCTTTTTGGTCAACAGAAAAAAATACTATAACTCGAAGAGAAAAGAAAGATCCGTTAATAAACAAAAAAGTCCACAAGGAATGAACTGGTTTTTTTTTTAAGTTATTGAACGATCAAAGTTATTTGTTTCCCCATCCCCAACCAGTTTAGTGTACTTATATGACATTTTAATGAGGGAAAACCCGAATTGCGTGACAAAGGTTGCCACTGATCAAGTTAATGCTGATTTTGGTTTGTGTTTTTTTCCAGCAACAAGAACAAGACCCAACAAATCTTTATATAGCAAATCTTCCCCCAAACTTCTCAGAGAAGCATCTAGAAACGATGTTCAAAGACTATGGCACGGTTATCTCCACTAGGATTCTTCGAAAACCCGACGGCTTCAGTCGATGTGTGGGATTCGCTCGGATGGAGTCCAGAGACAAATGTGAACAGATTATTAATGCGTTTAACTCCAAGTTGATAGCTGGTGAGTAATATTTTTAGTCATGGTTGGGGTACGTAGCACAGGTCACATGATAACTTCTGACACCACCGCGCCGTGGTTGATTATAAACTCCGACGCTGTCCCTGTGAGTGCGTGCGCGCACGTGTGTGTGTGTGTGTGTGTGTGTGTGTGTGTGTGTGTGAGAGATGTACATGTATATTATTTGCTTATAGGCTTATTTGATGAAGTCTGTGAAACTAGCAGAAGGGCCTAGATGAAGTGAACGGGCGACTGGTCTATGTGAATCGATTGTTCTGGGTGTCAGTGTACTTACGAATGTATATCACAAAAAATGTTTAATTTATATATAACAATATGTCAGCACAAGTCGTATACGACCATGCTGGCTGCAGCAGAATCTTAAATGTTCTTCAAAAAAGTAATATAGTAGTAGTTAGTAATTGAAAGCCAGTGTTTCCGGGTTGTCCATCAGTGCAGTTTGAAAGCGGTTGACCAATACAGTTGCGTATCCATATGGTCTTGGACCATTTATCTTGGACCTCACGCGCATTTCTCTCTGCGACAACTCAGGGTTGGCCGTGGCTGCTTTTTTTCTCTTTTGGGGTGGGGTGGGGGTAACTGAACCAAAGCAACTAACCCTCCAGTGATTGTGTAGTGCACGTGATAGGTCAGAAACTGATGAAGTTCACTACATTTGGGTTATGGGTAGGGTAATGAAAATTTGGCAGTTAAAAAAAGGTAGCAGTTATCTAATCGTCGTCGGGCAGACGACTGAATAGTGTCGCATACCAGGCGTTCCGCGCGCAAAGGCGAACACTGGCGCCATTGTGGAGCTTGTGGCCCGTCAGGCATGTCCGGACACCTCTCTCTTGCCCTGCCGCTACCCGACAGCCGCGGTATGTCGAGTCCCATTTTGCTGGTGCTCTCATCCTCGCTGTCAAAACTTTTAGATCTTGCCTGTCCCTTTGACCCACTATTTCGCTCTCCCCCCTTCCTTCAAACTTCTCCCTAGACTGGTGTTCTTGGCATGAAGAACTGTGAATTGATACAGCACCAAGCTACGGCGCGTAGACCCAGACTGTCAGTTTGCATCGGGTTTCGCGCTTTTATCGGATGCCTGTATACGAATGTAAATGCACGACTTACGACTTTCGCTGAAAAAATGGCGACCAAAAGGAGAGCAGATGTCGCCAAAGTATATTTATATATGGAAATTACTGGCCTCATGATCAGTTCCCACCCAGCGTATCATCTACTCTCACCTCCTCCACCCCCACCCCCCACCACCACCACTCCTGCTACATCTTTCGTGAAAGGGCATTACGACTCTGAGGCCATCAAAGACGTGCCCGTACAATGATATCTGATGGGGAGGGGGGGACGGAGAACTCGATAAGGGAAGAGGTCTTCAGCCTCACTAATGCCGCGATTAAAATCAGCGGGAATGGCGTAGGTTGTAAGGCTCATACGATCTTTGACTTTTGCGAGAACGGTTTGATATTTCGAGGTTTGCACGAGTGTGTGAAAAATACTCTTCTGATTCAGCACACTACCACCACCCGGATTTGTCAGGGGAGGTAAAGGCGAGAGAAGGAGAGGGTTAGACTAAGCATTCCGTTCGCTAGCCTCAGCAAACTACTTAAAATTGACTGTCTTGTGATTTAGGCTTTTTCGCAGAGCGTGTCCGTGAATCGGTTACAACAACGTAGGCCTATTTTAGCGCGCGTGTGCGGCGAATGCGTGTGAACGGCGGGCGCGGTGCCCATGGACAAGGGCGCAGTTTCGGCTGTGACACGCAGATGTCGGTTTACCATCGTCTGCGTCCTCGAACCATGGTGGGGGTTGCCTGCACTGTTATCTCTAGACTACACTTCAGGGCTTGTTCGTGTAGTCTTTGAGGTCACAGAGCACGCGCAAAATGTTAAAACACAAGCTTTTCTTGTCTAGAAAGATCAGAATGCACACGCAGTTCATTTTAGGGCTCGCATGTCAAGGGGAATGAAGGCTGTAGCGGTGGGCGGCAGGAGGAGTTAGGGGTGGGGGAGGAGGAGGGTGGTGGAGATTAATGCACGAGAGGAGAACGATGGTTTCTTTGGAGTGGCAGTAGGGTAGGAATGCGTGGCAATGTCAGTTTATGTGTGACCTGAAGAAGGTGCAAGACCTGCCGCTTAAGAAGACGATGAAAAAAAGAAACGCGACCTTTCTTGCGTCGCAAGTCTCGGGTGTTATCTATCGCAGCAATAAAATCGGTCATCTTGAGGACATGGCACGCAGTTTTATCTCTCCCCCCCGTCCCCTTCATTGCCAAGCAGTGCAGGAAACGGCAGTATGCATACACCGTGGATGAGGGTAGATCGCTGTTTCATCCTTTAAGTCAGTTTAAGATCTATAAACTATCAGAAACTGATGAACTTGTTCTTTCCAGCACATCAAAACCAATTACACTAAAGTGGACGAGAAGAGCTTAACAGCTTGGAAGGGACTGCAAAATTTCAGGGAACACCCTGATATTGTCGTTGTCTTGAAAATTGAAGCTGTCTCTCAGATCGTATTCCCTTACCAACTCTATGTGGAGCGCTGTCTTGTCAGTGTGACAATAATATTCATGTGCGTGTATTTCGCAACTGGATTGGCAAGCAGTGTTGCCCCCTTTCCTCTACTAATTCCATGAAGCCCAGGCGCCTTATTCCCTCTGATCCCCACTTCATCCTTCCCTCCATTTTAATGAAGGAGCACCGGCTACCCCAACACCCACTATTTCTGTGGCTTTCGTGTTACACAGAGCTTCACGTACATGTCTTTCTTTGGCATATGCCTGTCGCTTTTGTCTAACGTTTCAAAGAAAAACTCGCAAAACAAATCATTCGCGCTTCAGAGTAATTGGACTTCGGCTTCATTCTAATATCATTGCACTCAGAACCTTACCGTTCTCGTTAGAAACTTCTGGGTCTGTTATACAGAAAATAGTCTTGCTTTTTATGAACATCCATGGGAAGGGGGAGATAGGATCTACATTCAAAATTGACTGGTTGGGTATGCACACTCAGGTAGTGGGATTTGGGAAGTCGCTTAGGACTTTATTGATTACAGATCCGGAGTTCATAAGGGCTTGAAGAATTTATTTAGAGTATTGTCCTTTGTCTTTGATATTTGGTTCACACAAAGCCTCCATAGAAAGTATGCTCGTTTTAGGTTTAATATATGTGCGCGCATGCATACATACACACCTCCACAGTGGTAAGAAGGTCACAGTGGTAAGAAGGTACAACATGTACATCAACGTTTGGTCCCTTTGCTGGCACCACTACTCCTCTTGATAACCATATTCTCCACCCTCACTGACACTACTACCCCCTCTGCTTAGCCGTGAGATTTTTAATTAAAAAAACAAACCAGGATGATATCAGCATAGATCTCGCAGACAGAGGGCATAAAGTAGAAAGAGTGGGAACCTTCTATCAGTGTTGTGTCTTGGCTGGGCCCGTGAAGGAGACAAGTGGTAAGTAAACTCGGGAGAGGGGGGTGCACGGAAAAAAAGCGCGCTGTATTACACCTTATGTGAAGAGATTAGTCAATAGGCAAAGCAGAGGGAACAGGTAGGCAATGGACAGGACAGTATCATGGTTCAGAGAGTTGTATGGTCGAGCGCCTGCACGTCAGGACGTGGAAAGTTGCAGGGAACCGTTCCAGATCGCTTGCCTCACAAAAGGCATCGCCCGACAGCATGCTGCTGCCTAATAGAGATTTTCCAGCTGACCTTTATGCCATTGTCTCACATTCTTGGTCAAAGCCTCCTTATAGGATAGAACCAACTTGGGAGGTGGCAGAGCTGCTGCCACAAGAAAAGGAAGTGTAGGAAAAGTTCCTAGAAACCTGTCCCAGTATTAACACTCTAGTGCTTAATGTAAATAGCTGTGCAATGTAAATCATTTGCTTCAATTTTTCACTAATGGTTTATTGTAAAGAATAATGCTTCTCCTTTGTACACAGTAAAGCCATCCATTTTATGTTCCTAGATGTTGAGTGCATGAGTTGTTTGAAGCAACCTTCAATGTAGAGAATATATATTTTATTGCAAAAGGCACTGGTAGTAGGAAAAAGAGTTGCTGGATAAAGAGAAACAGGTTCCCCAGATAGCCTCTATCAAGGTTGGGAGGGTGGAATTAATTGCTGGTGGAAAGGTGTGTGCTTTTTGTAGCACCTAGTTAAGCATACAAATGCAGGGAATGTAAAACCTCTGATTTTAGGCTCAGGTAGGTGGTTTGTACACCTTAAGCCATGTGGTCCCAGGCAGCCACCTAGAGTACTTTCACTGGGGGGAATGCAGAGGCTCATGCTAGCTTCCTGTTGCATGACAAGTTTCACAGGCATAAGGATTCCATGACAAGTGCTCTTGTCCAGAAACAGTGTGTTGGGATAAGGGTGATGCACATGTGCATCAAAATGGCATGATTTATCTGTGTTTTTGGTTTTTCTCTAGATCAAAACATTCTGTTATTAAATTTGGATATTTGTACATTTTTCGGCGACCTTTAGATTACCTTATTCACTAATAGAAGTCATTTTCAAAGTATGTCTAAGTATCAACCTTTCACACAAGGGTAAAGTGTCTCAAGCAAAAGCCTAAACTAGAACAATTTATATAATTATTTCTTATTATATTATCTTTATTTACATTGCAGGGTGTACTGAGCCATTGTTAGTGAAGTTTGCAGACAGTGGAAATAAGAAAAAGAACCAGTTACAGCAAAAACTGTTCACAGTTGGAAGGGAGGAGGTGATTTTTTACAACTGTCTTTTATTTAATCTTTTGAGTGAAGCATATCAGTTGTTTAATACTGTGAGAATGATTAATTATATATTTTTCAAACAGAAGAAACAGTTTTGTAAGATGAATGAGGGTTGAACTTTGCATATCTTGACGAACTGCCAGAGACTCCCCACAAATGAATAATTAAGCCAAGACTTCGTAAGGAAGACACAGTGGCCACTGCAAGCTCTGAAAATGCTGTTACCACTGAACCAGAACCTCATTTTAAAACAGAATCATTGTTGCAAATTGATTTCAACCTCTTCATTATCTATCATCATTGTAGTATTAATCAATTATGGTGCCAGTAGTCCTGCCAATTGGAAATGGTGAAGTAGTATATTTTTTATGTAGATTCATATTCTTTAGAAATGGTCATCATGCTGGCTTTATCTTCATTGTGTTTATGTGGCAGATGATTTGGACATAAATTGGTGAACTCTTCATATTAAGCACTGTTGATTTTATTTGTAACAGGAACAGAAATATATGTGACTTTAGTGTCCCTGTTCAGTTTGATGCTTATATGTGAAACCTGTTCTGTCTGTGCAGGCTCTTCAGTTTTCTTATGACCAGCAGGCATTAGCTGCAAACCTCACTGCGTAAGTATATTGCTAATGTTGATCATCTTAAATTTTGTTTTCCTCTTTATGTTTTCATTTATGACACTATGAGTAGGACATTTTTCGATCCCTAGGAGATGTAGAGATATGTGAAGAATTTTGTGCTATTAATACATTAAACATAATGTTACTATGTTCATTTCTGCCATCAAAAACATTGTTATTAAATACTGTAATAAGACTTTTAAATATTATCTGTTCAACAATCTTTCATCTAATATACTCTATAGATGTGAAAAAAGTGACTGGCATTTTATGAATGTCTTGCTGTTGAAATGCCCATAGATTTAAGGTCTTTTGACATTGAACATCATTTATATTGAGAAACAGTCCGTACATGAGTTACAGCATGGGTGCACCAGCACTTCTCCCACCTGGATTGACGCTGCCTCGATACCCATCTGTTAGTACTACACCTGTTCCTACCTACCAGGTATCTTCCAGCCCTGCCTGGCTGCCACAGTACATTATGCAGCCACAGATGCCTCATGTGAGTGACTTTGTTTTTTGCCTTTGAAGCTCTGAAAAATAATTGTTTTTCTTTCAACTGCCCTCGTGCGTGTGTGTTTGTGCATGTGCACATGTTCGTGTATATAGTATGTGCATGCTTGTATGCATGCATGTGCAATCAACAGTATTCATGTGACTTCTGTCCCAGTTCACTTCAGAATATTGCCCTTACCAGATATAGAGATAAAAGTGTTTTTGTGTTGTTTTAATTGCAGAGATCTTGTTTCCATCCTTTTTCATTAACATTTAGATATTTTTCACTGACCCTCATGTGCGTAAAAATTCATGTTTGGCATTATGTGCATCAAGTATGTCGATGCCAAAATTTTATTTCATTCATATTTCATCTTCAAAAATAGATTTCTGATTCGATCTTTCTACACTACTAGATTGCATTTGGGGTTTTTTTTTGAAAAATAATACTTTTTTGATTTTGACACTTTTTTCTTTGATATTTTACCCTCTTCTTTTCCTTTCTGCCATGTCAGAATTTATCTGCATGTACATTCATGCTTCTAAACACTTTTTTTTTCATTTCAGCTGAGATGGTTTTAGGGAATATGAAACATTTAGAAAAATTAAATGTCTTACTACTAAAATGTTTTTGTCTGCACCTTTTTATGTTTCCAAACTATTAATATTCCATTAACAAAATAGTAGCTGGGCCTTTTCCCTTTCTGTAATGTTGTGCTTTGTTCAAATCATACAATGACAGAAGAGGGTGGGAGATTCTTTGTGGCAATTGCTTGGGGTGGAAAAAATCTATAGAGGAAAGTCAGTCACAAAGTTTAAAAAAGAACTAGAGACAATCTCATGCTACTGTGACAAGAAAGGCGGTGTGAGCTCAGTTTCAATAAACTCTTAAAGTAGGATATTTTTTTTTAAAGCTACCTGTAATGCTAATAAGAACAGGAGAAAAGAAATTCTTTCTATACAGATATCTTGGGGAAATATGGTTTCCTTCTTCCACTACTTGTCTAAAGTAGGCTCAGTAAGACGACCAGTCCTGGAATCATTTACATTTCACTGAGATAAATATTACTGTAAATTTCAGGTTCAGGAAACTAACAAATTAAAGTTTTAGCATGACAGACAAAACTATCAAGTCAAACAAAGAATTGAGTGGGTGGGTGTTGGTAGGGTAATGTTGCAAGTTTGATGCATAAGATGGCAAAAAGAAAACCTTTCTACTGTATAGGGGCATGTCACTTTCACACACACACACACACATATATATATATGGGTGAAGAAAAACTTATGGTCATTTGGAAAGCCTTGAAAAAGTGACCTTTTTGAGATATGTTTGCTATAAAAGTAGAGCTCTGCTGTTCTGAGAGGTTTTGTAAGGTATAGTGATGGATGCAGGAGGGGCTTGAAAATTGGGCACTAACCGGTGATGCTGGGAAGTTGAGGTAACCTCTATGTGGATATTGTTGGTGTGGTGTGTGACTTGACCTGTGTGACATTCTAATTCACAGATCCTTCCCTCGGTGCACCCCGACGTGTCAGCAGTTTTGGACCCAACCGGGACCCTGATGTAACATCATCTTCCAAGCCTGCCATAACTGGCAGCTCATGGGGTTGTGCTTCGCCCTCACCCCCTTCCTCAGGGGACTTTGCCTCACCCTCCCCATGTGCGATTTCTTACCCACTGGGGGTAGTGGTTGGACTCCTTGTGCATGCAAATAACCCTCACCTTGTTCTCAGTTCTTCAATCTTCTCACAATACTGTGGAAGACACGGACACAGAGACAGGAAGAAAGAGAAAAGGATTTTCAGAATCAAGAATTGTTTCATGTTTGATGCTGAAGGAATGCTTTGTTAATATTTTTTGTCCTTCTAACATTTCAGTTGTGTGTTGATAATGACGACTACAATGATCATTGTTTTGTTGTATGATGACTATTTGTCATTATGAGAAGAGAATGATTTTCCTTAGTGAGACATTATGAGAAGAGAACGATTTTCCTTAGTGAGACTTTTTTGGTTTGTTCCTTTCTACATGTAACTAGTTAAGTGTTTCACTGAGCTTCAGCCTTTTCCCATTATTTTTTAATATGTTTACATTTTTAAAAAATGTAGCTATGCTTAGCTCTGTGAGTTTACATTGGCTGTAATCAACAGATGCTACCAAGTACACTTCACCATGGCAACGCTGCACCCCTTGACCCAGGGTCAGGGGTCATGCCACAGCTGACAAGCCAGATGGGGCAGCTCTCCCTCTCCAGTGCTTCGGTAGGGGAAGAGCATGCCGCTTTGTAATTTGCGCTGTTTCCCTCCTACAGTGCTCTCTCTTTTGCTGGTGTCCCCATTTGACCTTGAATTTTGTTCTTTCTTACTTTATAGCTGCTAGAACTAGCATCCTATTTGTGCATTGAGACATTAGGCGGGCTGCTTTTCTCAGTTTTATTGTTGACCATTTGCTTATTAACTCATCAAGTCACTGAGCAGAATGTGAATGAAGTTGATCTTAGAGTCGTAGTGTGACAGTGCAGTGTAACTAGCATTTTCTTGTCTTACTTGGCTTGGCCTCTCCTCTCCTTGTTGTCATGTTTAAAGGGAAAAATGGTTGGTGCAGTTTTTAGGGGTTGCCTAAACCTGCTATGAAACAAGTAGCAAGTAGCACTTGGCAAGGATGTTTTAATATTGATACATATGTACATCTTGGTTTCTGTACTTAAGACATTCGGTTGCAGAAAAAAGAAAAAATTATTATTTATGAAGACTTTACCTGGAGAAGTTTTTACAAGCACTGAACATTTTATGGGCAATAAACTACTATTATCATTTACATTAAGATTATCAGTATCTTCTTTCTCACCTGGAAAACAAGCTGTATTGTTGCGAGTCTCAAATCTTGATCAACAAGTAATAAGTAACTTCAACTTAGAAAAGTCACCATAGAAATTTAGCCTAAAACACCAGAGTGGATAGCTGCTCATCAAATCTGGATATTGCTGGTAAAACATTGATTCCCTTATATGAGAAAGATAGTCTCTCTTTCATACAATCTTTTTTTAAGTAAGAGAGAAACAAAATGGATCATGCAAGTAAAAATTAACATTGATTTATACAGTCCTTGTTTATTATAACATCATTTTTTTGTGGGACCTAACTTGGACATTCATTAATGTAAAGGATAAACTCAGTATTTCTTTAAGTCATCTGTGTTTGGGCAGTTGGCCTTGAGGATGTGGCACATACCAAGGTGTACAAAGTTATGTACTAATAATATCTAAAGACTGTATCCCAGCTTAATGCCAAAGTTTGTTTCTCAGGACAGGCAAGTGTAAAAATGCCTTTTAGTTTTGTTGCGGTCTTGGTCTGGAAGAGAGAAGGCACTTTTCTATGTTTGGAGAGTTGTATCAAGTTAATACTGACTGTGTCAAGGCCAGCAGCTAAACAAGGTGTACATTTTTGTTTACAAATTTTGGTGAAGTTTTTCACTGCCAGATCATGTAAACATCTGTTCTTTGTAGAGATGTTTATGACTGTTTTATTGTCTAACACTTATATAGTACATGCAGATTTCTTGGACTCTACTAAAATAGTCTTCCAGGATCATATGTTTAGTGAGGTATTACTCACATCTGTAATTATTTAAAACTGGATTTCTCCTTTCTTACATAATACTTAGAACCCCTTTCTGTTCTTTTCTGTCCTTAAAATGCTTCCACTGTATATCTTGGCAATAATCAAACCCAGACAAGGCAAGCCATTGGAAGTGAAGATGTATATTGTCATCAGATATGCTTATAATACATGTTACAATGGGTTTCATCATGACTGTAAATACACTTTGGCAGCATATGTTAGATTGTCCAGACATGCCAGGCAAAGGGCGGAATGGCAGCAGGTCATATTTTCCGATTTTATTGTGGCATAATCTTGGTGCCCTCCCCTTCCCGCTCCCCAGTTTTTAAGGTTTTAGGTGGACGAATGGAATAAAGGAGACAAGCACAATATGGCATAAAACTCGTGCCTGTAACTGAAGACAAGTGGATTTTAACGAGAGACTATTTGATGAAATGTGCTGTGGAAAGTCAGGATTAGCTAAGGGGGATTGGTGGATGTATCACACCTATCAAAGCCCTATACTTGGTGAGAATTAAGAACCTGTAACAATTGTTGTTCTCTTATGTCATTATTCAGTACTTGTTTCAAACCCACCTAACCTGCCATTCAGAATTTAGTCTCTTATGAGAGTTTAAAGATTTTTTTTTTAAGTAAAAGGACAGAGCCAGTACAGAAAAGTATCCTCTCTGTCCACTGTTTTTCTTGTCAGAGTGATAGTTTTGTGATGGCCGATTGGCTACTTGCACCGTGGTAGGCATGCACTGGCAATAGAATGCAACACAGCATGGTTGCATAGCCATCTGCTTTTTTAACCTTTTTCCCTCCTTAACTTTTTAAATTGTGCTCCTTTAAAGGAATTGTACAAAACTTTTGATTCAGTATGAAGTTATTTTTGAGGTTTTAAAAATTTGCATGCCACAGAATGGAGTTTCATGTTGGAAAACAATATTTTGATTTTTGTTGTTTGTTCTTCCCACCCCAAAAATCTTTCCTCATATCTTTGATTGACAAGGAGACTGGTCAGTCTCCTATCAATAGTCTGAAGGAAAGAATAAATAAGACGGGCTCTAATAGTTTCTGTACATAATTGAGCCTCAGCCTGCAAGCCTCATTATATAATAACAAAACTTGATTCTTGCTGATTAGCATTGCAAGTTCGTCCCTTCTTGTGATAAAAACTGCAAACATCCCAGTACAGTCTGCCATGAGTTACTCGATGTACTGATAGCCATACAAAGGGTCCAGGAAAGCAAAACACTTTGATAGAAGGCTGACCAAAGCTTACTTAGTCTGTGGCAACTTGTGCCAGATGAGTGGATTCCTATAGTGGAGACTTTGTACAGAGCTGTTACTCAGCAGTTTTTCCTTGAGCTTTTTTCAGCATTTTTTAAAAAATCATTTGGATGAAGTTGTTACCTTGAACTGTGTGGATTTTGGTGATCAGTTTTCAAGTCTTTAAGATGTGACTTTGTAAGACTGTGTTTTTCTGATTGTTGTCTTAATGTGATTTCCTTTTTTTGGCTTTTTAAATTTTTATTTGGGGCATAAAGAAGTTATGTTGGTTCAAGTTGCTTGCTTTTGTACATAGTTTTTTTTTAATAATTTGAATACTGCAGATATATGTGGGTACCTTGTTTTGTCTATTGAGGATTCGTTGGTTTTGTGTGTGCGTGTGTGTGTTTTTTATTTTGCTGACATAACCCATGGAAAGAGAAATGATATTCATTCAGGCTGTTTTTTTTCCCTCCCTTGTTCTCTTTGTCCCTCACCTTGCCCCTGCTGTCTGTTGATGCCATATTTTGGACACGAATGAGAATGTACACATAATTACTGGTTAAATGATGTCAGAAGTGCAGCATTTTATCATCTTGAAGCCAGTAGGCAACATCACTTGGACCTCCTTACCAAAGACTATTTTGACAGTGAAAATCCACTTTTTATGCTCCTTCACAATAAAGTTGATTCTTAAAAATGTTTTGCATCTTTTTTTCAGTCTTTACTGTGACACATTATAGACCCTGCTTCATTTTATTCAAAGAAGACATTGTTGGAATTTTAAGGTCTTTCATGAGTTATCAGAAAACCTGGGCAAGAAATATTATTCTGTGGCTCTGAAGACACTAAGAAAGCTTATCATAATACAACTTCTTTCCTTTTTCTTTAAAAACAAAGCAAGACTTTACCAGTTTCCTTCCTCCTTCCCCTGGGACATATCATAACCAATTTATTCTAAGTTTCATAGTTTTGAGTCATTGCTATATGACCAACTATTTGTGTTTGTTTCAAGTGGTTGGTTTGAAAGAACAAGAAACAAATTCCTTAATATATTATAACTTTGGTTTAAAGTTACTTTATTCACAATAGTGCATCTGGTATATTCTAGAGCTTCAAATTATTAATAATTCAGGTGCTTATCTGTGGTGAATTTTTCAAATTATATATCCTTTTTGGAAAGTATGAAATTTTTTACAAAAAATTCCTATACTTTATGATATAGTATTTTGTGTCTTGTCATTTCTGACACATATTTACTGGATGGCTTGGTTTTTGCCATTATTAGCCAGTGAGTAGACGATGCAAGAATTGGATGCTTGATAAATATTCCAAATTATGCCATACAAAAAAAAAACTTCTCTGCTTGCCTATTTCTAACACCTAAACATTCAAGTTAACAAAGTATTTTGCCTCTATCTAAATCTTGAAAAGAAACTGGAACAACCCCAGTCCAGGTACTTTCCCATTTTCATATCCCCATTCAGTATATTCTCTTCATTTTCACCCCTACCAAAGATCTAGTCAGCAGCTAGGAGGAAGAAAACCATCTGGGATTTCTACTTGATATAATCTTTCAGCATCTGGGACTGGGGCATCCAAAATAATCTGCTATGCATTATTCACTCTGCCTGAAGAGCTGGAAATGTTTTTGACCCTTTTTTGAAAGAAAACTTTGAAAAGCCAGTATGCCAATACCTCCATGTTATTTTTTGCATGATTTTTTTGTGATATTTGTGGATCCAGTTTACACATGAATGGATCACTGAGAAAATGGAATGCCTTCATTTGAATGACACCTCTGTTGCAACCTGTGCTCTAAAGCAGGCGTAAACCTAGCCTGAAAAAGACTTCAGCCTGTTTCCTCCTGTTGTATACTTGTTCCAAACTGATCATAATATATTACTTAAATGTTTTAAGGTAGAAGTTTTACCTTTGTTGATTTCAACTTCCTATTTTTTCTTAATCTTATATAATGCATTGTCACAGCTTTTCAAGCATGCTACACCTAGTGGTTATCTACTACACCAAAGTTTCTTTTAAGTGACAGTAACAAAAATAAGTGCATTGACTTTCCCCTTTTTATGAGATTCTATGCATTAGTGATTTTATTTGTACATACAGCTTCATGTTTACTCCCATCATGTACAGTGGCTCGTGATACACTGCAAGAGACATTGGCTAGTAGTATACTCTACACAAAATAACAACACATTCCGGGCTTCTGGAGGAAAGCATATTATTGCCTTTCATTTTGAAAAAAAATTCCTACATAGCTCCCGGGAAACATTGCTATCATCAAAGTTATGTTCTTATAGGAATTTTACACATAGCCACTTTTGTTTGTTGTTAATGTGCTTTTTAATATAAAAAGTCTTTGTTTTGAATTTGTAACTCAGGTGGCTAGCATGCATGCACCACTTAACGAGGAGGTAGAGCATAGCAGCTAGAATGTTCCTGATGAGTGCCTCTGATATTTTTGTGACTGCAATAACAGAAGCTTTGTGGGGAGGCTTATCTGCTCACAATGCATCTTAACTGTTCTTTCTGATGTTCTCTCCCACTGTTTTTCCTACCTATCAGCATTTGTCATCATGAATTTTATCTTGTGAAATTTGGGTGATGGGCTTACTTTATCCTAGACATTTGTGTCATTTTCGTAATGAAGCTTGGTAATAGTGGCATTGCTATAATCAATGGGGGAGGGTTAAAAGAGTTCAGTAATTGCCTTGCTGGGGGGAAGTTTATGTGCACACAAATGCATGGGGTGTCCAGATATACATGTACATGCATTTTGCAGTAATAAATCTGTGGGTATGTTTGTGGGTGTGTATATACATGTGAACTTTGACTGTGCTTGCATGCATGAATACACACAAGCACTAAGGCATGTGTGCACTGAGATGTAATATTTAGGATAAGAAAAATTCACTAAGTTACTAGACAGCTGGTCTTTCCCATCTTCAGATTAATACCACTAAAAAAAACTCAGGATCTGCCCTGTCACTCAAAAAGTTAGTCTGCACACTGACGCAATAATAGTTTTGTATAGCTTGTATGACTTACATGTGACAGTGTGTTTGTGTTTCATAGCCTTCAGTGTGATTATTTCAGAGTGGTAGGCATTGACCTTTTTATAAGTCACAACAACGGTTATTAAAAACTCATTTTTATCATGAGAGAATGGCAGAATTTGTTTATGCATTAGTAACTGCAATGCAGGAAGGGCTGGATCTGAGTAATGTTTAACATGTTTATGCCATTAAAGTGCTACTTGGCAGAGAGTTGTGGAGAATTTCAAGTCTCTTATAATAATGTTTTCCTATAAACAAAAATATGCAACTTTTAAGAGTAACATTAAAGGATTAACATGGTGACAGATAATGCAGGCATGGCACACCAGTAGTGAGTTATATTTTCTGGAATGCTGGAGTTAGCATGATTGAAATTTTGATGGTTGTCCTGCAGCAGCAGGATTGGGTGAGCATGACCACAAGTGGTGGCTCTCCCAGATTAGTCCCCACCCCCCTCCCATTGCACACCGAGTCTGATTCTTGCAGACTTTTAACAAAAATTTAGCCCCTGCAAAACTTACCCCAGGTGATCAGAATACTTAATACTTAAAAAGTGTTTTCACAGAAATCATATGAAAAATGTGAGGGTAGTAGAGGGAAAATGAGGTGTTATATTAAATTTTACCAACATGAGTATTATTTTCACAATGGAAGGGAAGGAAGATCACATTTTATTGAGAGAAAGGGAAGACTAATAGTTGTATAGGGTAGAAAAATATAATACTCTGGCATATATGAAAGCAACAATTGCCTGATTCACTATCAATGCCTTTCCACCTCCTTAAAAATGTGTGCATGAGAAAAGAAAAAAACAATTCTCGGACCCTATATACTTTGTGAACAGCACTGGACAACGTTCACAAATCCTGCTCTTAAATTATGATTTCAAGTGATGATAACAAAAGCTGTACATTTTATTTTCATTATGGAGTGTGGGACCAAGGTTGTGTGATTGTTATTTGCAAGTAGCAGCATCTTCAGAGATAGGTACTAAAATATACTATCCCAAAGATGAGGGACCAAATTGAACCTCTTGGTCATGATGGAGGCCTGGGAAAAAGCAAACAGCAAAATGTGAAAAGAGGGCAATATCAACTAGGAAAGCAAAACAGGCCATTTTTCACTGTCGACATTGTCACAAGCACTTTGACCTTCTGCACCATCCTCTGTAAAACAGCAGTATAAATCATCACTAAATTTATTGCATCATCAGTTTAAGAACACAATTTGCTGGTGGAATCTTATAAGTAATCTCTGCAAGTAGATGCTATTTTATTTCAAGTTGGATGCAGTGCTCACTCAGAGGCTATGAAACAAAAGGTATACAAAGTGTTATTTTCATGTGTGTAACAGAGAATAAGGAATTTTTGTATTTTTTTACATGTTTTTTCCCCTTTTTTGCATCATTTTACAAAGTGTACCTCTTGATTTGTGTCCCCCTACCCCCATGACTTTTAAATAATTTGGATTTTGCTAATTTTGTTTTTATGTGCTTCTATGATGTGTAGGGGCTGTTTTGTGTTGATAGGCCTAGAAAGAAGTTGATCGTCCTTGTAGCATTTGGTTGGAGTATTTGTTAATTCTTGTTTTAGCTGTGAATAAATGTTTTAGAATCACCTGCAGTGACAGTGTCTGTTTTTTTTTTAATGAATGCAACTGTGAGCTTAATTAACTTACCATGATGTTGTCTCTACACATCATTAGACATGCTAGACTTAGTCATAGAGGGGACAGTCAAAGATATCAAAATAATTTGATTCTGATAAGCTATGGAGATGCAGCCATAATCAGGTCTGAGTGATCTGCTTCTGGGTAACTTCATACCCTGGGTACATGCCAGAAACTATAAACAGAAGTGACTGCATGTCTAATTTTTTCTGATAATTTGAACCATTTAATATTGGTTATGTTATCTACAGGAAGTGTACTAATACATTTACTTTAAGAGTTATAAAGTAAAATTTGAGTCTCTGGCTAGAGACAAAGATTTTTTGGCCATGATGTAACCTCACTTGATTTTAACAAAAGATTGCTACTATCTTACCCTTTCAGTTAATTCACCACAGCTGTGTGCAAAATCATGGGGTATGTGTGTATGGAAGGGGTGCACTTACAAATGACTATCATTAAAAATAAGGGGTTCTGTGGAGATAGGAACCCTGTTAAAAAGATTAAATCAATGAGGAGAAATATGTTGAATATTGCACAGCTATATAACATTATGATGGACAGATTACTCCAGACAACTGACTGCCCTTTGTGCAACCTTTGAAATAAATCTATTTGATAGAGGAACCAATATGTGTCAGAGAATGATCAGACATAATGCACACCTGGCAGTTTTTGTTGGGTAGAGAGTCTTCAGGTATTTTTCTAAGCTTATGCGTGACAATACTAATTCTTACTCGAGGCCATTGGGTGACCACTTGCTTGAACTGGAGAAAAGGGCATTTTATTGCAGTTTTTAAATCTTTTTGTGAAAAACAAAACAAGCAAGCATGAATGCACGTTTTGGATAAGATGTTTATAATCCTGCTTAAACATACTGCATGCTTATGAATGTTTAAAAATCAAATGGTGTCTAAAGCATGTGCATGTTTTAACAGAAAACAGTTACAATGACTTGATGAAAGAGTATAACTACTCTCCTTTACATTTTACTCAGTGCTGTGTGTGTATATATATATATATATCCTTTCAGATAATTTTACAGAGCCAATTTTAAGAAACCATACATGGCAATAGCATGTGATCTTTCTCACAAAGTTCCAAGGTGCTCTGAAAGTGATTGTTCGCACAAAAATCATGAAACAAATTTGGCAAGCCTTGGTTCTTGCAAGCCTAATCTGAAGGGTTGGATATACTACACTGATGTGACATTTCACTTCTAGAAAATAAATTGACTGAATAAGGCATTTACTGTCATTCTTGTCAACAAAGACCAGTATTTCTTCTGCATGATTTCTATCTTACTATTTTTCTCCTTCCTTGTTTTCTCTAACATCTTGCTGGCAAGTCACTTCTGTCTGTTCCTTCTTCTGAGCATATAGTGACAAGCTGGTCACCAAATGATCTGAAGTCTAAGAATACTCTAGAGCATGAGATGGTGCACTTCAGGTGGTTGTGCTCCATTAAGTGGGCAATGTCAGTGAACTCAAAGAATATTACTGTTCAACAAACATGATTGAGAATCAAGTCTTTCTAGCTGCACCACAGTTCATGTCTGAACATGAATTATACTTGTCTAATAAACAATCTGAACAAATCTTTGCTGATATACAAAAATTACTTCAGTCATATATATACACACACAAACATTTCTATGGAAACAAATTTTGTTGCAAAACCCATCAAAAGATTTCTATAATAGATATTCCCCTTTTATTTGGGGATCTTTCAACAGCATTAAAATGAAACAAGCCAAGATCTTCCTTGCCATTTCCAGGGTAGACCAGCCAGTAAAATAGAATGCTATGAGACAGTAGATACAGACTGTAAACCTGTCTAAAAAAAATTACACAGCCCAGTAGGAATAAATCTATGGATTCCAGACCATCATTTGTAAGCATGCTAATATGAAATGTTTCATACAGTAATATAGCATGAACATTTCATTTTTGAACTGTGCATTCTTCAAATCATGTTTTATATATATATGCCTGGCAGCAAAATATGTATCTGAATTTCTCCCACAGGAAAAAAGTTGAATTTTTGAGGAAGCGTGTACACACATGTATTTATGGGGAACTAGACTGGCAGAGATAAGTGTTAGTTTTAGAGTTTAGGGTGTGGTGGAGTTGAGGATGAGGTAGCTTAGTGGTGGGGTGGAGTAACGGATCAGAAGGGTGAGGGACATGCTGACTATATCAACAGGGGACCTTATCTTCTTTTGGGGATTTTCTGCTTGAGAAAAGGAGTGGGATCTGGACATTGATATTTTTGAGGTTGGGAATTGTGGATCCCTCCTATTGCCATGTTTAGTTACCTTTTTCCCTCATATCAACAAACGTGTGTGATGATGCATTTCTTAAAAAGTTTCATCCATAATTAAACTAATAATGCACCTTACAGACATGTTATGTATGGTTTATTAATTACCATTTCAAAACATGAATCTCATTAAATAATGTACATTCTACATTTTTTCAATAGCTATAATTCTTTATACTATTTTTCAGTATCTTCCATCTCCATACACACAGATGACTTACCAGCCATCGCTGCAGGGTCCGCTCCTACAAACAATGGCAGCTGAGGTGAGCATTTTTAAATTTCTCTGTTAGCTGCACCTTTAAAAATAAATGAATCTGATATGTGTTTTCTCTTCACAAAATTGTTTACTTTGTAAAAATTGTTATACTTTATCAAAAAGATGATGAATGCCTGGGATATCCTATATGTTATCAATAAGAACTGTAGAGGAGAATGCGTTACATGCTGTAGTAGTTAGCACAAATGCAGTAGCAATAGAAGTATAATCGATGTTCTGTGATACCTTTACTTTCCCAAGTCTATAATAAAATCATTTTTGTCCCTTTCTCTCTCTATCAGGATCACAGTTCAATTGCTTCTGACGACATCCCCCATCACCGCCATTATGCCTCCAGTAAATGAAGAGTTGTCTCCCGCAGAAAATTCAGAATAAAAATTTCCTGTCAAGCACATCGTCAACTAAACGTTTGAGACCGAAAGCCACAGAAAAGGTTCAGCAGGATTAAACCCAGAGGTTATTTCAGTCAAATGATGACCATTTTGCCACTCCTGATCGATGACGAACCTGCTATGTTTCACCTGTGAATCCTTTATGGTTACCTCCGTTGTACTCTCGATTTTCTTTCCTCACTCCACTTTGTATTTCTTGCATCAAGAATGACGTTCTTCTACACGTAATGCATAATGTACGGAAATAAATTGAGAGGCATTACACTGATACATGCTGACCATATTTCTTTTATTAGATAGCAGTTGGATTTTACACATATATATCAATTGGTTTTATATGACGATAGCTGAGGACAAGAAGGCCGCATTCTGACTGTACATTCGAAGTTTTCAATCTTCGACAGGTCTTAGTCGGTAGTTTTGGTAGATCAAACACAGTTAATCTAAAAATAAGGCAATGGGTCAGGTTCGCATTCTGGAAGAAAAAAGTTGAAGAGAAGTAGCTAAAATTATGACATACATAACTTTTTCATAAGTAGTTTAGGCATGTCAGTCAGTCATTAAGGCGGCGTTTTATTTTCATATTTTAAAAACACTTCCCATGACCATGTTAAGAAAAAAATGCGACTGACCAGTTTAGTTTTTGCCTTTGTAAAATTATTGTTGTTTTCTTCTAAAGATTTATGTAAGTTTTTTTATGGAAGTGGAAAAATATTAGGTAATGGGATAGTCTTTATTGCCGTTCCTTTTATCTGCGTTGCAATCATGATGCAATCTGCAGTAAGATTTTGACAGTGTTGTAGTGGTTAGCTGGTCGAGATTGTTTGAAAACTTTTTTTTTCCACAATGGGGACGTGCGATTTCGGTTTGTTTTGCTGGTTAGAAAATCTCTTCGTGGCCTATAAATACAATGGATAAAATTCTTGCTCTTTTGCTAGAAGACAAGTCAGTGACATTGTTTGCACACGTTACTATACGTAAACTAACACACACACACACACACACAGAGGGACGGGAAAGGAAATCAGAGTACCCAGGGAAAAAACCCAACGCCCACCCCTGAGAACAGGTGCCACACACAGAGTGTCCATATCCGGGAACAAATTTTATACAGGGTGGCCAAGCAGTAGTCACTCCAAGCAAAAGTGCCGCTAAAACTGGGATTCAAATTGTCGCATGTCTTTACATGCCCTGGGCCTTATTTGAACCGATTCACACATCCTTCCCTAAAAAAGGGACTAAAATATTGTTTATAATCCGGCAGTTCATTAATGTCACAACTTCCCGCACCACTCCCCTCTTTTCAAATTAACCTTTGTTCAACAACAAAATGAAACAAATTCGACTTACCTGGAATAGCTGTCGATCGATTGTCACAACAAGTTCATCATGATTCTATAACACTGACTTCTCCGTCCACTCAATACGACGCACAACACCTAAGAATTTTCAGATTTCTCACCACCTTCCTCACACAAATCATTCGTCCGACTACTCACGCAGAAATACTCCAGAACGCAGCGTAACTGCAAGAATAAATAGTCTTGTAGTACTTTCATTCAAAAGAAATCTTTCTGGAGCTTTATGTTTTCCTTCCCCACATCACCTTTTGACTCCATCTCTTTCCAAAACAGCAGACGACCTCCTGTTGTGCGCCCTCCCCTTCCTCAAATAGCTGACAAAAACACCATTGGACAAAAAAAAAAAACCATCACATGACTTTCGTAATACAAACATCATTTCCTGTAAAGGCCGAGTACACACACAAATACCCGGGTACAAATTTTATCCTGATGGTTTTGTCCTGGACATTTCGACATACCTCATTTACTCACACATGCATTATTAGATTTAACAAGTAGAGATCTCGACCACTTGATGACCAGTTCGCAAAGATTTCAATAAGATGGCAGGATAAAGACAAAAGCTCAGTCCCTGGCGTAAAAACACGGTAGACAGTTTCGAAATGACAAAATAACGATTACAAGCTCAAAATGTGCAAAAGATAACAAAACAGTTCTCTTTTAGTCATCTAAATATATTTCGCTCACCTGCCATCATAAGCAAAAAATAATCAATGTTTCGTATGCAAATTTACAAAGCACAATACGCCTCTCACAAAAGATAAATGAAAATTCTGACGAACTTCACAAAGTGGTCATCATTTTATTATATTTATTGTTGGTACAGCTTCTGCTCTTGATTGACGGGTACTTGAGGCGCCAGAAGTGCTTGTTTGTGTGTCTCTGCGTATGCTCGCTGGGCGACAGACAAGGAAGGAAATAACATGTAATTAAGTTTGTAGAAAACAAAGATTACAAAATACTAATCAAATGACTGACTCACATTAATTACCAGAAGACCTATCCGCTGGGTTTTTCTTTTTTTTTAACTCGGGGAGGGGAGCGGGAAAAGGAAACAACGAAATGTAACAGAAGAGGTAGTAATCCCCGCAGAGAAGACCAAACAAGCTTGACAACTAAATCCTTTTAACATTCAAGAGAATCTCATTGTTCTTTTCGTGAACACGGTTTCTTTAAAAGCTCAAGAAAACCTTCGTCGCTGTTTTCAAAATTTTTAATAAAACTCAAAGTATGTGCAAACTTACTGTTTGATTTGGACTTTTCACAAAATGCATGGGTGAGCGTGTTTTCGCGTTAACTGTTGTCTGCCATGACCCTGGCGGATAATTGTATTTTTTTTTGTTTCATGGATTGTGGCCTTTTTTTTTTTAGCGTTCAGATTTATTGTGACTTTTTGCATTAGATGCGATTTTATGAAATTTCAAACATTTTCTTTTTCATTTTGTAATGGTTTGCTTGGAATTTGAAAAGATATGACGCTATTTTGAAATGAATATTTTCCTGATTGTGAAATTTTGCAATCAGCTGTATTCTTTTACGAAACGTTCATTTTTTTTTTTAAAAATGCGAATGCGTTGAATCTTTTTAAACTGATGTTTACTTGGTTCTGTGAGTGATTGGCGAAGAGATGTGTTGTTTAGTTTTTATTTTAATGCCACTTTAATGTGTAGCTGACTTCCAGACTTTTGATGTTGTCCGTACATGACCGTACAAGATGTAATAGTAGTTGTTTATGGTTTGTTAATTTCTTTGGCTCAAAAGCATGTCACCATCTTTCATGCCTTCAAGCAATTAATTTGTCGTGGGGATAAAGGAAAGTATAATTATGACCAACAAGTGTCCCGACCGATCAAGTAATCTTTTCCGAGCTGTGTACATCGAACGCAACAAAGTTCGTTTCTATTTCTTTTTATTGCTCATTAAAAAAACAGATTTATTGATGCTTCAAATATATGAAATGTATGACAACCGAACTTGAGGCAGTAGAATTTGACATGTCCCCAATGCAGACTGTGTAAATCCCGTTCTGCTGTGTCCAGCGGACGTTGAGGTCTCGTTTAATGAATAATCCCCCTTCTTCCCTTTTACTGACTGGATATTCCAGTTTTCTCAGGTTTATGTGTTACAAATATGTTTTGGCACTGTTTTTGATTGCTTGAACAGACTTTATTTTGTTGGCATATTCCACTGTCTGGTATGGACACCAGCAGATATATGAAAAAAAATCCTACAAAATGACTGCTGTATAATGCTTTCAGTATGTCCGCAGGTATAATAATCAAGGAAACAAGTGTCCGCAGGGAATAAGTAGAAATAAATGTTGGCATGTACGTTTGTGAACAGATGTGTATGATGTAATATCATGAGTAGTCTTGTTCCCAATGATAATGAACGTGTGTTAGGAACTAGAGCCTGCCACTGATCACGTGTGTAGGAATAGTCTCGACTGAGAACGAGTGACTGAACAGATGTGTAGAGAATAAGTGTCGGTGAATATTATATGCGCGAATAATAGCGTCACAAAATTTTGTGAACAGATTGTAGGGCAAAGTTAATCAGGTCTGCTTCATTTCTAATCGACTTCTTATTGCTGTTCTGTGGCACGATTATTTAACATCCTCTTTTTTTTTTAAATGGGTTTCAAGAAAACTAGCAGAATCCAGTCCTGCATCCGCTATTTTTTTTTAAGATTCCGGACAGATACAAGAGGAAAAAAAATCAACCGCTTCCTTTCGGCATTTTTTTTTAAATTCAGAATGTCATCGTCTCTGAACAAAGTTTTATCTGTTCTACCCCACGTATTAAGTTCGCATGAGTCTTATTTGACCAAAATAGTTTGCTCACATGTCAGTCTACGTTTGTCTAAAGAACCTTATCTCAAATGGAAACCCAAAGCAGTTCTCAGCTAGTCAATGAATAGTAGCATGTGTTCCGCTATGGTCAAATGATATTAGTAAATTGTCTCTTGTACTGTGTGCTCGTACCTGTAATTTCTCGATCTTTAGAACTAGAAGCGCACAGGTTGGATGAGATTCAGGGCGTTGAAGCAGACACGTAATCGAACAGAAATCTCGTAGATTATGTAAAACTTAACATTCGTATATTACGCGAGACTTATAAAACAACTATGTTTTACTGTTGAAGAGAGCTTAGTTACGTTTGCTAGCTGATTCACATCCCATCCCCCATGTTTGTGGGTGGATGCGCGAGCGTGCACGAAAGTGGTTTATTTCGCGCGCGCGCGCGCGTGTGTGTGTGTGTGTGTGTTATGACCATTAAGATAATCATCATTTTTGTTCGATTTCTTCTGAATTTAGTAGAAATGTCGAGACAGGTCCATACGTCTTGTAATGATATTTCTAAAGATAACTTTCTAAAATAATTTGCTTTATTCTGAATTTTCTGCACGTATATGATCCAAGTCGAAATTATTAGGACATCCACCGACCAGATCTCAGTCTGTTTTCCAGAGCTTTGTGCACCTCCGAGTTGCCTAGAACTTCGGATTCATAGTAGACATGGTTTCAACAAATTATAGTGCAAGCCTACTAGTTATTGTAATAATTATTTCCACGTGTGCGTTCTGTGTAGGGACGATTGCCTTTTCTATCTGCAGCTAGTCGATTACCATATCCAGCTATAGTATGGATAGTCGAAGCACGGACGTGTATAGGTGGATTGCTGTCTGTCTGCCGAGACCAACGTTGAGCCTCTTGCGAAGTTCTCCGCTGTTAGTCTCGGCGAGCTTTTTGAATAAACCGGAAGCTTTCTCGTCCAAAGCCTCGTTCTAGTAGTTAAACTGAAACGTGACTAAACCGGAAGCATTGTCGTCCAAAGGCTCGTTCTATGACTTCCCTGAAAAAAAATCGTCTGGAGTATGAAATATGAAATGAGTATGGAACATAATTTAGCAAGAAATTAATACTTTCAACCTGACTGCAAAGACAGGCACCCACAAAATCAATGTCACAGTTATGTCCAATGACACATTTACCAAAGTGAATACAAGTAATACAAGTTCGTGGTCGAACTACCTTGCCTATAGTTAATCGGATTGTCACTCGAGTACCTTGTAGCGCAGGTTTGCTTACAACACGCAGCTGATGGCTAACACTGCGCTACGTCAGCGTAAACTGACTGACGTTCGTTAGGGAAACTTATACAGATACACCGTCGGCTAGTTTCCCTGCTTCCGTTTCCTTGTTTACGATTTACTTATTTATATCTTAAGCAATATAAGCAACTTTCGGATGAAGTTCAAGTTATTAACATGGAGGAAAGCGTTTTATTTTTCTAGAGGCAAAAAGTATGTCCACATTGTCGTCTACTTCCTTTATTTTCTCACGTGTGACTTGCCAGCGACGCTGGTGAAACTTGTGTAAACTGAGAAAAAGCAATCTAAGTGCCTCTTCTCTGATGCTATTCTTCACAAACTTTCTCTAACTTTTTCTCTAATTTGAGATATTTCTTGAATTAATTCTGTGTATGTGTAGTTGAAATGAATGTGTTGTTGACAGTGCTGTTGTGACGTACGTGGCAGCAAGCTGGAATCATTGTGGTGCTTGACAAAGGTGTGATCATCTTGGGATTCTCAAGTAATGAGATACTTGTGCACTTTCAGAGTAGGCTTCGACTGATTGTTGTGCTACCTGTGAAATTTTGGTGTTTTATTGATTGTTCTTGTGTCTCTGGTGTTCCTTTTTCAGTAAAGCCTCATTTAATGCTTTTTTTCTTTGAGTCATACCATTTGTGTGAAACGTGTTTACATTTGTTTAAATTATGGGCAGTCAGAGTTCTTGGGGAGCTATATTTAACAATAAAGAACTCGTGTGAGAGAATTTTTCTGAAGGAAGATTTTGTAAACACAATGAGTATGGAACATAATTTAGCAAGAAATTAATACTTTCAACCTGACTGCAAAGACAGGCTCCCACAAAATCAATGTCACAGTTATGTCCAATGACACATTTACCAAAGTGAAGTTTCTGTGCATAAAGGATCATGCATGGTTTTCATAAACTTGACATTGGGAAGAAAGGTTTCAACATTCACTGAATTGATAAGACACATCATCTTTTCATTGACCATAGATTTATTTCTTTTACAATCCAACATTCTTTATGTACATAATGTGAATACAAATTAAGGCAAAATATACTCAATAAAATCTATAAATTACCCATTTGACTGAAACTGTGGACGGAACAAAAATGTTTAATTAACAGAAACCACAATGCTCAATTTTTACAATTAAAAAAAATTAATTCAACTGTAAGTACTGGATAGCACATGAGGCATAGTGGAATGTGTGTACCACCCAGCTTCTCTAGTTACTTTATAACTATGAAGGTACTAGCATGGAACGTGACAAATGTTGAACCTCTTTAAGTAAGAATATGAAGAAAACAAACTAGCATAACTGCTTTAACAGAATGCAGTCCATTGGAAAGATTTGCAGCATTGTAAAGTCAATACACACTAGAAATGTCAGGATTAAATTGCTATTCTTGTTTTGTCTGGAAAGTAATCAGCATCTTTATATTGCAAGATACATTCTTTCCCATAATCTGTAATGAAACAAAATGAATTTTTGCTACAGCAGTGCAAATTCTGGGAGTCTTAAGATAGGGTCAAGGACTTTCAGTGTTTATTGCATCTTATATACATACAAAGTGGCCGCTAACCTGTCAGAGTTTCACAAAAATTATGCAGCTATGTTCATCATTTGGTATTTTATTTTTAAAAACGTACTTCTTAAATATAAAAACAATGGGGTCAAACTCCAGAATCTGACAGAGAAAATTGTTTTCCTAAGGAAATCATGTAGAACTTGTCTTCAGGCAGAACTGTTCACAAGGAATCTGTGATCTTTATCTACAATTTCTATTTTCACATTTAAATCATATCTTATAAAGATCTTTTGTATTGTAAAAAAGTGACCCCCCCCTTTAGCCGATAAAGAATTAACAAATATTTCTCAAATTATTTTTAACTAATTTTGTGTTAGCAAACATTATCAGCAGATTAAGCGATGAGACATACACTTCAGAGACTGTTATGATTTATGGCTTTGACCATCTTTATCATGTTACATAAAAATAACTGTTGTCAATCACTTATATGCATGTGCACACACACACACACACAAATGATGCACATGAGACAAGTAAAAGTAAGGGACACATTTTGTGCATGCATAAATGCAGACAAACATGAATTCACATACCCCTGCATATACAACATGTATGTTTATGCATGCACACACAAATATGCATGCATGCTTCAGTACAGTTTATTGGCATTCTGATAAAAAAAAAAACTTGGTTACCCACCACAAAGCCATCCATCCTTCCACAAAGTACTCTTCCACAAATATGCCTTCCTTTTTAAATGCTTATAGGAAATTCTTAAATGGAAACATTTAAACAAAACCTTTGTAGCCACACAGTTGTCTGCAAGTATGTTTTACAAGTCCACTTATGCTTCTTTTGTAATGGGAACACATTGTTCTGCTGTGCTCTTCCAATGAGTACGTCATTACAAATACAATGTAGTGTCACAAGCTGCCCAAAACAATTCTGAAGGATCCACATAAGTATCAACTAAGGGTGCCAAATTCTCCCCAAGCTTGTCTAACTGTCCTGCCCCATGGTTAGCGTCTACAATAACTAGGAGATTAAGAGAAAAGCTTGTTTGAAGCATGGGAAAACTGTTGGCATCGAATGTATTAAATGTTAGTGGCCTATCTTGTAGCGAAAGAACATCAGTTGGACTGATTGGGTTGTTGGGAAAATCTGATCTTGTCACCCAGAAATCTATTCTGCATCATGTGTAAGGGGCTGGAATGCATTAACATTTTATTATTGTTTCTCATTACTTTATTTACAATTTTATAATATATATATATATAAATAAAAAACATAGTTTTCTTTTTCATTCTCCCTTCTGAATCTGCTGCAGCTCTATTAAATATTGAGAACAATTTATGTAAAGTGCAGCTGAGTAAAAATGGACGGATTAGGAATGACAAAAAATCTTTCACATCTGACTTCACCTGTGTAGAAAGAATCTGATATTGCACATGCAAATTTCCATCTCTCTCTGTACAATTAGCATTCAAAAGTGAAATTACACTCCAATGACTGCAACAAATTCCAGTGATTGCAACATATGAGATTAAGCTATTCATTTCAGTTTGGCACACAGCCAAAGGAGGCATATATATCACAAACTGATGAGCCAGGAATCCAACTAATTTGGTGTTATCATAAATGTAATAACAAACTTTGTGCTTAGACATATCACGAACTATGTAACCACCAAGCTGTGGTGCCAGGAATGCAAACTGTGGTATTTTTAATACAATGCCTTAAAGGCTGAACTTCTGCCTTAGGGCGGAAAAGAATGGTTTGACATGTGGAGGAAGGTGAGAAAGCAGCTGCAGAGACAGCTATCCCAGTTGTCATACTTCTGCCCTCGTGGTTATACTTTGCTAATTGTTTCCATCTGGCCTAACAAGTACCCTCACCTCCCTTCTCTGAGTCAAATCATTCTTTCCTAACAGTGAAAGTTTGGCCTTTTAAAAAACCCTCCTGTGATGCCTGGAAAATAATAAATGCATTCATGGGGGTCAGTCTCTCCTGTATTCCAACTCACCAAAAATACTGGAGGTAGCCCTTGAAATGCTAATGGCACACATGGAAAATAGTCAATAAATTGGAATGGAAATTATTCATACATTTGCACCCTTATACTCTGTAATTTCTAACAAATATTATTGTCTAATATTTTACAAAACATTGATAGCGCCTATTGTCATAGCTATAAGAATGACATAGCTAATTTGTATTTTATAGAAAACACTGATGACACCATATGAATCACAGTCTGTAATAACAAGATACCACCATTATATAATGAGAAAATGACTTAGTGACTGTACATAATGCCAACAATCATATGTTGAGTTGCACTCATTAATTTTAGTTCCAAAACTCTACACACAGATAAGGATGTCTAAAGACATAAATTATTATCTTTACAAAAGTAAATCAAATGGTAAAAAATAAACTGCGTTTTATCCTAACATGAAAAAAAAAAACTGTGCAAGAAACTGGTGCCTGCAGAAACAAATGTGTAGCATAATGATGCTGCTGTTTCTTGTATGGGTGACAGTCATTTCATTTGTACTTATTCATATTAAAATCTGACTGCACTTTTTCACCCCTTTTTAAAATGAGCTAAAAATCTTTCAACTCATCCTTCACTGTTTCAAACTTAAAGTATTAGGTTGCAGATAAAATACTGGATTTTGTATAGTGTACCAGGATTGTGTGAATTGTCAAATAGCAAGGTATTTCTTTACTAAAAATATTCTTATCATTTGGAATACACTGCTGTCTTCATGAATCAAGAAACTAAAAACTAGCAGGTTCAGTGAGTCAGACTTGTGTGCTGCAAACATAAGCCTTGGTGTCTGTGAAAAACTGCCTTTTCACCATTTGATTTATTCTTGCTCAAGAACATTTACCTACAATATCATCTCAAAAATAATAATAACATTAACGAATAACATTAACTCACAACACTCACAACAAATCGCTATATGCATTGATTCTAATAGTGGACGGCAATAATTTGTGCATATTTACATAGTTTCTACTAAGCCACAGCAGACATAATTCTTAAAAAAAAAGAGAACTCTTTTAACGTCTGATTTCACTGTCCTTTTGAAAATAAAAAAAAGTTAAAGCAGACATAAAAAAATCTGTATGCTTTCACTTTATCAGTGTAGTGAGATCTATTATCCAGATGATTCCATGTAAATGACAACCTCTTCTACATTGTGGTACTGACTTCAGGTATCTGAGCCTATACACAGCTTTGCTGTGCAGTAAAGTATAATGAAATTAAGACCTTAAACATTGTGCAATTCACACACACTGCACACTTGAAACAATAGATTAAAGATAATGAACTCAGCAAATAAGATGTGAAAAACACACAGTAACTTTTCATGTTCATTGTGTGCAGTAAACAGTCTATATAAAAATTATGATAGTAAAATATTTCAATCAATAAATTTTCATAGACATTGCAGGAATGTTTAGCGAAGTATACTCAAAATATCTAGTAAACAATGCAGGCTTGGATTTGCATTACACTGGATGAACCAAGTGCTGAAATGAGCTAGAGATGCTGCCGTCTCAGCTATGGAATGCTCCCAAAGCAATGTGCAAATCTGTGTAATTCATGATTTTTGCTTAAAACCATCAACGATTTATAAAATAATATTATAAACAAACCTCATTCTGGGGTTGGTTTTCACAGTAGTCACCTTAGCAACATAATAATCAGTCCCTGATTCTGATCATGCTGACCTCATTCAGGGACCATTTAAATAGTAGACAGTTTTCTTCATTTTTTTTTATATTGGGAAACGACATGTTTTCCACTCACACACTCCTCAGGAACCATGTCACATCCAGTCCTTGCATCATCAGAAAACTTTGTCTTGACATTTGGTTTGCCAGTCAGGTGGGAGAAAGACTGTGTGGTGTTCTGTGTTCATCTGAGCCCTTGTGCAGGTCATAGTAACCACACTGTACTAACGTGTCCTCAATAACAGACTGCATATGCTCATATGTGATGCCCACATCTTTATAGTCTGGATCATAATCACCTGTCACTGTTGAAATAAATTGGACATTTTGACTTAGAAATCCATTCATTCTGCTTCCCCATTCATGCTTTAAAAAACAATGAACCGGGCATTGCAGCAAGTGCTACTTGCTGGGGATACATTCTAACACTGGTTTTTAAGTAGTATCAAAGTAGTTTTACAAGATTTACTATTTTTTTGTTTACTGTACTAGATAATATCCAACAAAACTACTGATTATGTCAAATATTGTAAGGGCTCATATGTAGAAACGACAGCAAACTTTTCTTTCCCGCAAAATATTGAATTTAAGAAATTAGGCATATAAATGTACCACTATATTTGAAGGTCAAAAAGCTATGTAATGAAAAGAATAGATGAACATTACAACTGCTAGTTTAACTGTATGTGGAAACTTTTGTGTTCATTTTCAACTTGCTCAGGGCAATTA
Source organism: Marisa cornuarietis (assembly GCA_004794655.1). Taxonomy (NCBI): domain Eukaryota; kingdom Metazoa; phylum Mollusca; class Gastropoda; order Architaenioglossa; family Ampullariidae; genus Marisa; species Marisa cornuarietis. The sequence continues at coordinate 506,046 of SMMW01000013.1, read as the reverse complement.
ATGCCAGCAATGATTGATTCAACATTTATGGAGCACAAAAAATAATCTGTAACTGGCACATTTCATATGAACAGCTTTGCTTACCAGGCTTGTCAGGATCAAATCCACAGATATCCTGCTCCCTTGTGGACCGGCCTCTCTTACAAAAATCAGGGAGGGTAAGGTCAAGGTCAATGATTTCTTGTGACCCTTGAATAAGCTGCAGTTGACAGTTTGTTAATTACAGTCACAGGATATTTGAGTAAACTCAATGTCATGAAAAGAATACTTTTTCAAGAATTAGTAATGGTAAGGACAGAGTTATATATATGTCTGTGCAGTGCTATCATCTCCTGAAGACTGTCGTAACTTTGATCTTTACAGAAACATGTACACATACATATCTTGTCAGATATCTTTACTTGTCTTGTTGAGTCCAGTACTGTTGATGATTATGCTGTAGATTTCAGATTACTGATTATCAGTTTTGTTTATCATCATCACCCAATACTGTTTTATGTCAAATGTGACCTCATAATAACATTTATAACAAGATTAAACACTTCCAAACATTCCTACCTTTCGAAGCTCGGACTTGAGGTTGACTGCAGTACTTTTAGGGGAGAAAAGAGCCCGTTTATACTGCTCTATCATGAAGCGATTTGAATTGGGCTCCAGCGTGGGTGGGAGCTAAAATAGATACATTAATTTCATGTATATATTTTACAAGTTAAATTTGAAGCTGAAACTCGTGGCCACATTTTACAGTAATATGATACTTAGAGCACACCACAAAAGAATCCTAAAGACAAATCATATTGAATCATAAACATATTTATTGTTCTTTTTCTTAGCAGCTTATGAAGTTCAGAAGAGGTATTATCAATGTTCATACTGCCTAGTCTGCTTGAATGATTATTTAAAATCTAGTACCCTACTGGAAGAAATGGAAAGTTTGGTGGTTAAAACAACAGATCTGAACCCAAACGGGTGTATGCTACCTGATTCAATATCCATGAGACATAGCATGCTTCCCCCAGTGGACCCAACTGTGAAATGGGTGCCTGACTCCATAAAGGGTTGAGGAAGGTAAGGCAGGGGCGAAGAAGAGATAGGCAATGCCATCACAAAAACTGGCCCCAAGACAAGTGGGGTCTCTAGCACCTCACTTCCTGATGAATACAATGTCATGGGGACTTACCCTTACCTTTACCATATTACTGCATTTAATCATAACCCAGATCAATTTTGCCCATCAGTTCAGTTTATTTCTGTCAAAGAAATATAAAATATTCTGAATATATCTGACCTGAGTAATGTACACAATCTTATGCAGCTGGTGTAACATTTGCAGAATCGGATCACTGATTTCTCGCAGGCGGTTCGGGCTTATTGTCAGCATTGCTACATTTTCTGAAGGGAAAAGGAAAGAGGGTACAATCATTAAGGCATAAATGCCAGTCAGCAATAAAACTTCTCTGAATGCAGATATAAATTTTAAAACTATACAAATGGCACTTTATTTAAGTTCTGAAAAACAGCACAAAATGTATTATAGTAACTATTTATACCAGTCTTTCAGCAAACTGCTTGCTAAAACAGTGGACTAGCCATCAACATAAGTTCACAATGCAGGCGCATTTACAGCCTCTCACTCTGATATGGGCTCTAATTTTTTTCTGCTGAGGCAGAAAGTGAATGAACTTACTGCAGCGTGAATCCATACGCTTTTGATTGTGAGTGGACAGAAGAGAACTGTCAGAGCTTTGCAAGCGATTGATGTACTGACGTGGTGTAGGACCTTCCAATTTGGCAGTTAGTAAATGCTCCAGCAGCAATGTGCCAGTAGGAGATGGACCACTGCCATGGGACTGACTGGCATTCGGTGAAGGGTCACCAGAACTTAGACCAGAATCACGGCTGGTTTTGGCTTCAGAATAATTCAAAATAATTATTTCATTTAATTAAATGGCAGAAAAAAGCATAAAGCTACTCAATTATTAAAGGTTACAGCAAACCAGATTAAGTTTAATAAGATTAGACTAAAAAATCACTAGACTGTGAAGCTAGCGGAAAAAACATTTCAAAGTAAGATAAAAAAATTACTGCTTAACGTGCATTAGAAAAATGATGTGAAAATATACACATTTGCTATAAAAGAAATTTTTTAGCCAGTGGACTCAACAGATTTCTCTCCTCCGTCATCACGACAGCAACATATTTACTCCATCATGTCTTCTTGCAAGAACACAAACCCATCTATTACCTCAAACGCATAAATACTTGAAAACACTTATTAATCTACTCTGACATAACCACATAAATTTATCATAAAATTCATGATAGATAAATGGTCTCTACATGAAACATTTCAATAAGTTAAAAAAAAACTACTGAATGTAGCAAAGGCAATTACTACATACCTGCCTGAGGAATATCCACAACAAGTGGAGATAATTCACATCTTCTGGTTGTTCGCCGTCGGACAGTCTTCAAAAGTTTTGGTGAACTAGGTGGGGGACTCTGAGGTGCTGCAGGGCCTGGCCGTGAAGTCCTCTGGCCAAAAGATCGGACACTGCCTGCACTGCTTTCGCGACTTTCACTGCCGCTGCTAGGGTAACTATCCTCATCAGTGGTGCCTCCTAAGAAAAATGCCACCATAAAAACCAACGATACTTTATGCAAAGGTATAAGTTTGAAGCTAAACAAGAAGGTGTCATGGACCTCAAGAGGTTAATAAATTGACATCATCTGATCTTTTCATTACTATTCACTTTGATCGGTGATTCAGAAAAGGATCCAAGACCACAAAAATAGTTGTCAGGGATCATGTCCAAAACAACATCATATTCTTCAAGAAAGCTAGTTCTTTAGACTTAACTTTCTTTAGAAGTGACTCATTAACTTGTGCTATACTAGCCTAAGCAACAGTGAAACTGTGCTTGGCAAGGGTTGTCATTAAACTTTTAATCAAAAAGACCTGTCATGAACAAGATCACAAAGTTCTGCATGTGAGAGCACTAACATGCCTAAAATAAAAAGTATTATAAGCATGTCAGTTAATTCTCTGGTAAATTTCTTTAGCTTTCAGACTGTTAGCAGTCTTTGGCACTGCAAATAAAATGCTGTGTCCTCAATTAATATTGGAAGGGTCTATAACTGACCTCGGTCACTGCTACTACGCTCCTCTCCTAACACAATATTGGTTAACGACACAGCCAAGTTATGAGATGGCCCTGTCTCTCCAGTCAAGCTGTATTTTCCAGGTGACATTCCAGGGGAGTCGGTAAATACTGCATCATTATCATCCACATCCTGCAGACAGGACACAGCACCAAACTACAACTATCAAGGCACATCTGTCTTACATATCAGAAGAAATATTTATTAATAACTTGAATTTGTTACAACAACAAATTACTGGCACAATATAGCATAACTATTTTACCATATTGCTGTATATTCCATGATACAGAGCTGTTTTGCCGCTACTGTTATGATCATGCTTGTTCACGAGCACACATAAAATGCATTCACTCTCTCACTTACACAAGCATTCACACAAAGGGTTAAAAAAATTGGAAATATTTCATTATTATTTATTTAACCCACAATATCTAAAACTAGGAATGACATTCTTAACTTTGCCCTACATCTGTCAACAAGATACATATTACTTAAAAAAATCACTAAAGCTATTTCCCTTGACATACCCTGAATCCCTGAGCACCATCACTGCCTGAGAGACTAAGTAAGTGGTCATAGCTCTGTTGTGATGCAAGAAATAGCCGATGGTAGCCCTGCATATTGCGGTTAGCCTCACAAAAATGTCTGAAAATTACACAGGCACAGCTGTTTTTAATGTCACATAAAGTGATGATTAAAAAAGTGTTCATTAACCAAGTAAAATATATATTTTTTGCCTGACAAAAGTCTGCCAAGCTTAAATTTGCAGTCACGTTGTTAAAAGTTGTCCTAAAATTAGAAATAAACAAAACAACAATAATTAAGAAATTAGTGTAAATCTATGTACAGTATCTCTGCATAAGACTTTATTGATTACACTCTTACTTCTGAGTGCGTTTGCGCTCACGGTCCAACTTGCGCTGTAGGCCTGCCTGTGTTATACGCAGATTGTCAATGTACACAAGTATCAGGTCTGTCAATTTTCCACTCAACTCCAAAACATCTGGCCTTGCTTCTGGTGACACTGTCAGACAGCTGTGCAAAAAGCAAGAATATTTCATCAAGCATTCTCAGATTATAAAACAGAAACTGAAATAATAAAATGAAAGAAAAAATAAATTCTTGTGCATGATTCAATCTATATGTGAGCATTTCTAGTTCTGCATATAAATAAATTGTTCACCTTGATAAAGTAGGCACTACACTATAATGGATGAGGGGACCCATCAGACACTGGAAAGAAATTACTAAGAAACTACACGAGAGATTAACTACTACTAAAGACATTCCAATGTCAGACCACTTTGCATGCAGTTATTTCTCAGAGCAATGGGAAATATGTTTAAAGGCTTTTTAGATCATACCTTCTCACTGTGTTGGTGAGTCTTTCCGAGTACAATCTGTCAGGTATGGGTTTATATTCTGCAGCAACTATCTGTTACAAGCAAAAATGATTTTTAAACCCTAGAATAGTCAACAAGTTTTAAATGAGACAAATTCTGAGAATAGTAAGTTTGTTGATTTTTAACTCTGGGTACAGCCCTCTGACATGCTTGGGAGATCATATTCTGTCTGCTTTTGTCCCATGCTGTTTACTGAGGACTTCTTTTACTTCATACATATGAATCTAGTATCTTTCAATAGTGAGTGATTAATGGTAGTTAACTTGTTTTGAGATGTACAACTCACTCCTTGAAAAACAAACAAATCCAGAGAAGTTAACAAAGTAGTAATCATGCACAGCAAATGTCAATTTTGGGAGCTCAGGGCTTATGAGAAGGTAACTAACAGATCTAGCTGGCCATATCATTATTCAGAAAAATGTATAAAAAAAAATGTGTCTGATGTACAAATTTTCAGTCCTTAGGGCTTTACTCGCAACTCAAGCCTCTGTACCTTTTTAACTAAGGTCAGCATGTTGTTGGAGAAAAAGGGTGGTTCTAATGTTGCCATCTGGTACAAGATGCAGCCCAGCGCCCAGATGTCTGCTTTCTCACCATAGGGTTGGTTCTGCACAATCTCTGGGCTTGAATGGCACAAAAGCACACAAAATTATATCATTAGGATCAAAATGTTTTTCTCCTTCAAAACTATCTCTCAATGTCCACCACCCATCCTATTCTAGGCACACAAAAAAACAACAAAAAATGGACTGAGAATAAAAGATTGTACATTAACTTCCACCATTAACAGATATTGGCTAAAATGTGCTCAGACATAAAAGGAGCTGTAGGCTATGAATTATTTAGCCTTTGAAAGCTTCACAGAAAGAACGCTGAACTGAGACTATAGCTGACAAAAAAAATGCAGTTCAGAAAATCATCAGTTCACACAGAAAACGAGAAACAGAATTTTCAAAAAGAAAATTAATGATGGTACCAGAGAGAGAGATGTGTGTGCATTTCTGGAGATGACCCTGGCTTTTCCACAAGTCTATAGAATTTGACTCACCATGAATAGAGTATGGTGCCAACAATGGATGTCATTTTACTGCAGTCACTACGTTTCTGTTTGGCAAGTCCAAAGTCCGCTGAACAAACATGGAAGAGAGCAATCTAACTATAAATCATGAACATAACTAGTGGAGTGCAAACCACAAACATTTTTTTGAAAACCTCAAAGAGAACAGCACATTAACCAGTAGAGATGAATGAATTTATCATCAGCATACTAGAGTAAGTCAGCATAAGGCAAGTAGTATTTTATTCATGAATGGAGAATGAGAGGTGGGATGGAGGAAGAAAGCGAAAAAGTCAAAAGACTACTTACTAATTGTGACTTTATCATTTTCACCCAGCATTATATTGTTCGGGGTGAGGTCCCGGTGCACAATTCCTTTTTCTTTATGGAGGTAGCGCAGAGCCAGTATAAGCTGGAAGCATTAGTCAGAGATAATTGAAAACACTTAATGTAATACTCCGAAAAGTATTATGCTAGACATTACATAAAATTTACATATTCTTAGTTGCTTGTGGCTTAATTAAGTGTGGAAACAAATTAAACGCACACAATATAACTAGTGTTTAAAAGCCAGAATTGTGTCTGAGATTTTTTTGGTAGTAATGAACATAAAGAGAGGTCTAAAAGTTTGTTTTGGTTACACCTTCTATTTTAACATCCTTGTAGTCTCTCTGTTTGGGACTTCTTACACCTTATTTGCATTCTATTTTGATATTTCAGTCTCTCTGCTTGTAACACCATAAGGATACAAAAGAAACTAAAATTATTGTGTTTAGGACCGACCACAGAAAAATCAAGAAAAATCGATCCACGCTGTCTTGAATCAGTCTTCAAATCAGAATGTATTATTTTCAGAAGTGCTTTTGAAAAAACCATCACAACCAACAATATTTATGCTCTTCCCTTTAAGTAGCACTTGAACATATGTAAAGACTTACCTGGATAAATATATTCCAAATGCGATGTTCTTCAAACTTTGCTAGTTTCTCTTTAAGTGAGTTGAAATGATCTGCAAGGGTAGCACCCTCAATAAGCTCCATCACAATGTAAAGACGATCATCTGACAAAGACAATAAGACTCCTGAGATTACTTAAAGGCTAATCGTATTCTGCACGGTCAAAGGTTTTGTGAAATGAACATTTCTAATTAATTAACAGAATTTAAATTATATTTTGCACAAGTATTTAAAAAGTAAATAGTAGATGGCCATAGGGGCAGCAAATGCAAATAGTATGCCATGTCTAGAATAAAACATAGAAAGCTGAGCTAAATCTTTTTCCACAATCATTAACCTCCCTGATAAATCTGGTACCTGTTCCTGCAGGGCAGCTGTTGGTAAAGCATGGAAAGTCATCCAGCCTTAAACCAGCAAGCCTCTGCTTTGCATTTGAATGCATCAAATACTGAGCTATGCTCCCTCCACATTTAAGAATTTAGGGATATATTAGCGTTGAATGCTTGTTTTTAAATGGCTTAACTTTCATACCCACTTTTATAAAACCCCTAACTTAACAGGTGTTTTCTCAAATCTAAGTTGCTTGAGTGTATACACCCAACCAATGCATGGTAAGACTCTTAAAGAACGTTTTTGAAATGTAAGACAAGCCATGAACTGGAAACTAAAATCCAACGTATAAGAAATATATGCTAGATATAGGAATAAAAGAGGGTACTAAAGATTTCTGTGAACAGTGCAGGAAACAAAAAAGCAGACTTACTTTCTTCAAATGTTCTGTGATAGCGTACAATGTTTGGATGCTTCAGTGACTCTTTCATGATTCTTAATTCATTAGTGATCTCACCCACGCTCTGTGCCTTCTCACGTGCATTTTTACCAAAAGCAGGATTCTGCAGGTTCAGCTGTAAACAAACATAATTAGAAAAATTACAAACATCAGTCTAAGAGTCTAGTATCCCCAAACACCCATTGTCAGCTCACCTTTAAAACAACTAAGGATTCCAATGGTAACACATATTAAAAAAGCCAGTTGAATGAAAAGATCAGCTTTATCATTTTCTCTCCTGTCTACAGGTTAAGGTGGCAAGTCAAACGAAAGTCAAGGTTAAAAGATCACTTAAATAAAACTGATGCTTAGCAGAGACTTCAAGACAAAAACTTACCTCCTTCATGGCAAGGAAAGATGACCTAGCAGTACACCGGCGAACTTTGTACACTGATCCAAATGCCCCTGTGCCCAGAAGCTCGAAAACAGCATACTCCCCAATGTAGTGGTTGGGTTTGCAGCACTGATTTAAACCCTGAATGTTCTCACGAATTTCATCGACAATATTTTCCTGTGCACAGAGACCAACTACTAAGATCAACGAAGTTTGCACACAAAATTCTGTTTATACTAAATCTTTTCAACATAAGCATGAAAAAAGTTGTTCTCTGTCCTTCATCCTCATTCACCCTCACACCTCTACCACCTGAGTTTTCAAAGTGTAAACAGGCAAAACTAAAGTCGATTTTTGTTGCATTAAGAACAACAGTTATTACTGTGCACTAAAAAAAATTTAGAAGCTTTGTGACTAGCAAATCCATTTTAAAACCAATTTATAATGTGCTGATAAGCAAAATTTCTTACTGGAAGACTGTTGAGCTTTTCCACAATAGGAGCATATGCACTAAGGTTCTTGTTGTAGTGGCCAACATCAATAAACATTTCAAACAGTTCTGCAGGAAAAACCTGCTTAAACATGCGCCTGTTTCTCTCCATGCTGAACAAGAAGCGAAGAGCACGAAATGCATTTGTCTGCAAATGATTAAAATTTTTTTAATATTTTGAAATTACATAACCATTTAATAATTATGATTATAAAATGTGCATTATAAATGATTATTTAGGCTTACATATGCTAAAATATTTTGTGAAATGTTACATAATTACTAAAAAGTTCATTATTTTTCCAAACCAGATGTATTTCTTACAACATTCTGGTAGCATTAAATTTCACATATGGCAACAATATACACCCAACCATCAATCTGGATAACACCTGTTTCTACTCTTCTCATTGTGAAGCTTGAGGCTGGATTCACTCTGGATTCCATCTAATGGATGAGATGACACTAGCACATTTATGCTCCTTGCTGATTTCCAGCTGATGATCCCGAGCGATGTAATAAAATGCTCTAATCTCCTCTTTCTTTTCAACTCTATGTTTAACCTACAAATCTTGCTAAAGAGAAGAAAAGGATAATTTAGCAACCCCTTCTATTTCCTAACAAGATTAAATACCTCCAACAAACCTGGAGTTTCTTGGCAAGTTTGCGTTCACGCTCTTTTAAGGTAGGAGGCGGGGGGAGTACTAACATTCCAAGTACATACATGCCGTTGGCCTGAACGATCTGCTGAGCATTTGTGTCATTCAGTACCAACTCAGTAAGCACAACACAGCAAGCTAAGGAAAAACCAAAAAGAGCTTCTGTTAGCATGAACTGATCTTTGCATGCCATGAGGTCTAAGGTAAACAAAACTGAATTGGCTTTTTTCCCATGCTTAGATGCATACTCTCAGGCAACCAGAGATAGGAACTGTACTATAGCATCATAATGATACACATATCCTGTGCAACAGAACAAACAAATATAGCTAACAACTACTGAGAAATGACCGAGGAGCTCACCTGATTTTAAATGGTATTGTTGCTCTACCAGCTCCTCCTACAAACAGAATAAACCATAAGTTGGAGAAGAAAAGCTCTAGGGTGGAGAACAGTATAGGTCCAGGAACAGCAATAAAAGAAACTGGAAACTGTTAGGATGTCAGCATGCATGGGAAAGTATTTTTGGCAATACAACAAATTTATTGTTCAATATTCATATCAGACAAAGTGGCAAGACAAGCTTTTCCCATTCTCCCACCCATTGAAAAAGAGCCGTCCTATTCCATTCCTATTCAGAGATGAAGAGATAAAAACACAGTAACTCACATCCTCAGGAGCAGGGTGTGTCTGACCATTTGTTCCATTTCCGGATATTGCACCTGTACTGACATCTGTCCGCTCTGTTACAAACTTTTGCTCCCTGTGAGAATATAGTTAATGCAAAATTTTACATATAATCAAAAATTCATTTCATTTGTGACTATCTTTCTCAATTCCTAAGTTGTCTGTAGCCATTTACTCACAAAAGTATGGGGCAAAGAGGAAGTTAGTTTTGTATAAAATAAAAGTTGTAAAGTATACTGTACATCCGATTCATTTGCCTCCTTTGGAGCAGAAAAGTAAGGGGAGAAAACTCACTGCAGCAAGGCAAGAAGCAGAGGAATGGCACCAATCTGTCTCATGAGAGCACAGCAGTCAGGGTCATCCATACAGAGATACACCAGACACCATACGATGTGAAAGAGAAGTTGCACATTCTCACTGTGTAGCTGACTGCACACATTAACGCAGACTGAAAGTTGTACATTGAGCCGAACGTGCATACAAGAAATGCAAGCAGGGTACAAAAGTCAAGTTAAAAACGTCTCAAGAAAATTGCTAACCTAGTCATGATACAAATAATCTATCTCAAAACGCTCTTAGATCTTAGGGTGAAAAAAATTGATCAAATGGCTTCAATGCCTCAGAAAAGGTAAGCATTTTACTTTTAGAACATTTTGATGAATCAATTAATGCACATGCTGTCATCAAATTACTTTGATAAGAAAATGTGAAAAAGTCATACTTCAGTTATCTGATGCATAAATTAAAAAAAATATTGCAGTAAAATCTTATAAACACATTTTTTAAGGATCCAACTGATGATGATGATGTGACATATCTGTTGTTGCAGAGATTTATTTTTTGTAGTAAGTAGTTGACAAAATAATGAATCTGTGTTAAGACACTAAAACCAGTCATGAGTTACACGAAAAAAAAACCCAATTCCATTATGTGCACCTTGATAACATTTCAGTTACTTGCAGAACTGACCTGAGAAGAACAGTTGCTCCTTCATATTGTTTAACTAAATCTCTGCTCTGTGGATCAGTGCATAGACTCTGTAGTAACTTTGCTGCTAGTCTGAAAAATAAGATAGACCATGTTTTCTTTCAAAGTCATGAGTTATGAAGACAAAGACTTCAAAGTTATGAAGACACAGCTGCCATTATAGAGGATTTGGTGACTGAAAACTTTGTCACATTTTTTGATAGAGGAAAAGAAACATTTATCATTACATTTAATAAAATCCATTGAAATGTTGCAGAACAAAAGTAATATGGTACCAAAAAAGAAATAAAAACTGTCCCAATGTTGCTCCAGTGAAGAGATCAAAGATGAAACACATAGTTTAATCCTACTTCAATGTGATCATAGAGCACAGTCTAATTCTTGATGTTTTAATGTGTGCTAAACCCTGAAGTGAGTGCATACGACAAATGTATGCCAAACTTTTGTATATATAAAACTAATGTTGCAGCAGGTTTATAACAGTTTCACTCACTTTTTAGAAATAGTGTCGTACTCCTGTATAATTCTCAACAAAATATGGATTGAGTTTAATTCTCCTATCAGCTGTCGTGGTCTGGGGCTGCACAATGACAGAAAAGTTGGTTAAGAAGACTAATTAAGGTTAATAAGCTGCTTAATAAAACTAAACATCAATAAAAAGTGAAGCTTAACAATCAAAATTTAAAGACACTTCAACGTTAACCAAGCACAAAATTATTTTTGCAGAAGACAGCTATTTTCAAAATCCAAATGAATATTCCACTTGCAACGTTTAAACCTTCAAACATAATTAAAACATTCTGTACTACTTTTCATAAAAAAAGCAAAGCTCAGGATCTTCTGATGCCACCAGTCTATACTAACATTCTGTAGCTCTTAAATTGGCTGCAACCTTCATGTATTTCATTGTTGACATCACACCCTCTTGGGTTTTGAAGTTTAGTGACTCCACATGCACTTTTCTCATCCTGCACCTTCCTTAAAAATCCCTCACAAAATTCTATTTGAAATTTTGTAATTTCTGAGACAAACCACTGACAGTGAAATGTGTTCTATTCACTTGAAAGCAGCTTTGAGCTTAACTTCATACATCACCAGGCTTACCCTTTAAAATTCATATTTTTTTGTTCTGCTTTCCTTTCCAGGAAAAAAGTTTTACCTTTGTGCTAGTCTGATCAGAGCATGCAGGCAGCAATGGAGGACAAAAACATCAGAAGCTGAGAGTAACAAAACCAGGGACTGAAACAAATATAATGCTCATCATACCTTCTGTTCCTTTGATACATCTTTTCAAGAAATAGTTCTCTTCAATTTTTTTGAAAGCATTTTCAATCATGGAGATGAAAGCTCCCATGCAATGGAATCCAAACAAGACTGTACACATAAGGTCTACTGCCATGCTAAAAAAACAAAAAATGGGAACCATCAAACTTTGCTCGATAAACTTTTAAAATACCAAGAATATCTATCTTATAGTATTGAACACCAGTAACAGAGACAGAATGACTGACCTGAAGAAAATGCTACAGAATAAAGTATCATCTTTGGAATAAAATCAAAATGTGTTATTTTTCGCTTACCTTATGTGCATTACAAGCAACCAGCCATTCTCTCTGCTCTTCCATAGCTGATAGTTTTTGAAACATACCTGATTAAAGGAAAACAGAAATTTTGAAGAACTACACACATCCACAAAAGATGATGCTCAAGACAAGACATTTAAGTAATTATATAAATTAATAATTATATTACTTGGCTCTTGCCAAAACCTCCAGCATTACATACAGTGACATGAACATGCTTCTATTACCACTATCATTAGTAGCAAAAGTAACTTTTTCATATACTTCACAACCTATATAGTGACAGCCACTTGTTCTACAGTGATTGATCTGCTAGGAATATGTTCATAAAGTTGATTAAAAAAACCTCAGATTTTCATATCAACATACTTGTCATTTCTTTCAAGATATCCTTGGAGTACGGGCCATCTGCTGATGACAGATAGCTGTTTGTGACATTCTGGAAATACTGTGGAAGGAAAAATGGCACAGAAAAGAACATTATTTTGAAAATAAAAAAGTCACATAAGAGCTACAGCATTTCAAGAAGTAGATAAATATATTAAGATGAACTGCTGCTGGTATACTACTGCTGGTCAACTGCACTAATACTTCTCCTATGTGTACACTATCACTGGTGCCACTAATACTGCTTGCATGAGTTCTTGACCATGAAGATTAATGGTACTGCAGTCCAATAAAGTACTGGGGCCTCAAAGCTCTGCTCTTGGGCTTCTTTTATTCACCATGCACATTCAACCACTGTCAACACATCATTATGTCTTGAATATCATATCAGTTCAGTCTGTAAGTCCATCTCTCTTGAGCTTCACAGGACTAGTCACATCCAATCCTTCATGTCAGTTTCTGCTACCAAAAAGCTCAAGGTTGCTTTTGTGCTGTCCTGGCAAGATTACTGCAACTCTCTATTTGTCCATCTTCCTAACCACTTACTGGACAAACTTCAAAGGGCTCAGAATAATGCTTCTTATATTGTCTTGATGGTGAAAAGTAGACCCTGCTACACCGCTCCTCCCCATGCTTCACTGGCCACCAGCCCAAGCTTGCACTGATCACAAGATTGCCACGCTGATTACAAGATTGCCATATTGTACCACTATTGTCCTCATGGCCTTGCATTGATTACAAAATTACCACACTGAGCCACTATTGCCCTCATGGCCTTGCATTGATTACAAGATTGCCACACTGTGCCACCATTGTCCTCATGCCCTTGGCCTGTCGGAGCTACTGGCTGGCACCTTACCATCCAAGTTGGTATTTTCAGTCTGCTTGTTTTGCCCTCTTCTCTGTGCCATGCATCAGACTGAGAATTTTGGCAGTCACTTCTTTTCCTTCTCAGGCCCAAGCATTTGGAATTCTCTTCCTCTTTCTCTTTAACATGTGTCTATGTTCGAGGCCTTCAAATCCAGCCTCAAAACCTATTTCTTTAAGAAGCATCTTGAATCATAAAGAGCACTGTTCTGCCCACTTCTTCATCCTGCACTTAGTTTTTTTATGGCATCAACTGTTTGTTAACACTTTTGTTTCTTGTATGGGTAACTAATGGTTTAATAATAATAATGAAGATTTTTTTAACGCATATTCACACTCATAGAGAGCATGCTCTTAGCGCTTAAAATGGGGAAGAGACATGGACTAAATGGATAGAACATAAGGGACGGAAGAATAAACGACAGTACTGACGATAAACAGAAAACAAAGATAGAAAACACAAAAAGGCACCAAGTAACAGGAACAGAGAATATAGTGATTCTGCAGAGAAAGATGGGTAGAAAAGTAGCAAGAGCAGAAGGGAGGAGAGTAAAATGGACAAGGATTGTGTGGACTGTGTTAGGAGTAATGCTCAAGGAAGAGGTGCATTTTCAGTGCAGATTTGAAGGATTTATTTGTGGTCTTTCGTGTGCAGCCCATGTAACTCTCATCCATACAGCAAAAGGAGCTTTACAGATTCTATGATTATTATTATTACATTATTATTATTATTATTATTATTATTATTATTATTATTATTAAAAAACAGCTGGTTGTAGAATTCAGCAATAGAGACCAAATGCCAGCACCAGTAGCAAATGACACATCGCTGAATACAATCTGAGAATAATCAAAAACTGTTTCTTATGTTTCTTTTGCTAATTTTTAACAAACAAACCAAAGATATGCTCACTTTAAAAATTCTTATTCTCCTGAAAAAAATATACATGGAATAACTTGTTCTAGAATTTCTGAGATTTGCTATCTAACCAAAGAAGGGCCTGATTCTCTTGCTGCCAGAATTACCAGAAAATATTTAGCTAAAGAAGACTTTTAAAAAAGGTCCCTACAACAGAACTGGATAATACACTAATTATAATTACCTCTGACAATGACTTGATCCCCTCAAACTGAAAGAAGAGTTTTTGAAATTCCTCATCTCTCATCAAAATTCGCAAGCAGACCAACACCCGTAACACATTTTCTGGTGGGGCTTGGCTTAGCCAGTCCCTAAATCAAAAAAACAAAAACAAAAACAAAATACAAATAATACTCAAATTATAATGCAGTAAATAAAGTTAAGATGATATAATTATAATGGAAATTTACTGTTCCTCCTCTAACCTTTTTGCGTGTGGCCTTCAGAAGTGTTCAATTCAGGCTTAATGACCTACAATTTATTTGTTTTGATCCCTCAAGTATATAACTGCATGTAACACACACACACACACACACACACACACACACACACACACACTCTCTCTCTCACTTGAACTCACAGGTTAGTTGGTTAGTTGAGTTTTACACCATGGCAATGACTAAGGCTGTATCACAGCACTTGAACTCACAGAGAGAGAGAGAGAGAAAAACAGAAAGAGCAGAGGGGGGAGAAGTGGGAGATGAAGGGGAGAGAGAGGACTGTACTTGCTTTGAACAAAGGCGTTTCTTTGTGAGGCAGGAAAATATATCACAAAACAGCTTGTGGTGAGAATTGGTTGAGAAGTTCCTTTCACTTTTGTAATGTAAGCTGAAATAAACACAAACATTGTTTATGCTGTCAAATTGGTACGCTATCAGTCACAACTGCAGCAAAGATGGAACATGTAACAAGTGTAGTTTTTTTTCAACATAAATCATTTTTAGTTGCACACATAAGTGTTTAACAAAATAGAGTTGCATTTGTTGTATGCTAACAACTAAATCAAAAGAATAGGGGGAAAAAGAGCTCTCAACATATCCTGAACAATTCTGATATGTTTTAAATGGAAACTATAACAACACAGAATGTTATTTTATCAAAGAAATCTTGAGTAATTCTAAAGATTTTGCTAGGCATAACTTTCCGATGAAATGATGTACCTGAAATTCTGCAATAAGACAGTTTCATCAAGTTGATTCTGCTGTGCAGTGGACCAGGTCTGTTTTAGGGACTGATCTACACATTGTGGTGACTGCCTGGGCACAGCGGGTCTTTTTACTGATTGCAGAAGTGATGGAAGATGGGTATTTTGGCTCTGCTGTTTCTAAATTAAAAACAATAATAATACAATTGGTGTTGTTAGTGTATATAATTGGGTAACTGCATGAATGAAAAAGTGTGCAAATGCTTGTAAATGTGTCTTCATGTGTTGGTGAAGGATTTTATATGTGTATGTGTGCATGCATAAATTGTGAATGCCACTTTGGAATTGTGTATATTAAATATAAATACTATGCACAAATTTGAGCACAAGAGAAATCCTACTTTGATGGACTGTTTCTCTTTCCAAATAGATTTCCTTTTAGACTTTATGCTACACACAAATATACTCAGTAAATAACAAAGAAAGGATAGCAGAGGCATTTCAAAATAAATTAAACTTATTTTCTACTTTATTGCCACAGACCTGTCAGTTCTGTTCCATTCGAATACAAGTCATAACATTCAAGTTGCTGGCAAACAGCAAGGTTGTGCTGATTATCAATGTGCACTTACTAGCTTACAGATTAACAAAAGGACAACAAAAGTATGAATGATCTAATGTGGTGATCAAGATATGATATAAAGGAGTTCCTAACAGGCACGTACCTGGTGTTTGCTGACTTGTATGTGTGAATTTAAGACACTCAGCAGCAGGCTTAAGTCTCTGGCCTCCCTGCACAACCAAACATCATCGCTTTGACATACCTCTAATGAACATTGTATTCTGACTTAATGAGGATTAAGTCATAATCACCAGGATCTTTGAGCAAAAAGAAAAAATAGTCATGAAAGAATAGTGATATCAACTAGTATATATACATATAGCAAGACTGTTTTGCTAAAAAAAAACTGCTGCTGTTGGTACAGAAAACGCATGTATTTATCTTAAACAAAGAAGGAAATGAACTGGTAATTCCACATGTGATTCTGGTTAACGCCAGTGGAGATTCTGAAAAAGGGAGAAAAGAAAGATAAAACTGGGGATGGAGGTAATGAGCAAACTGATATGCTTAAAAACTAAAATCTGTGCCTTCCCACTCACTTGATATGTCTGTTCCTTCACTTCAACTCATCCCTACCACAAAAAAGAAAAGAAGCAGCCTAGTATTTTCTAATGAAACTCACTGATCAGGGCTCTGCAGGTTCTCCCTGTCTTG
Organism: Marisa cornuarietis; assembly: GCA_004794655.1. Lineage (NCBI taxonomy): Eukaryota > Metazoa > Mollusca > Gastropoda > Architaenioglossa > Ampullariidae > Marisa > Marisa cornuarietis. The sequence continues at coordinate 489,303 of SMMW01000013.1, read as the reverse complement.
GCCAGGCATGGTTAGATGGACGGAAAGGGACAAGGGCAGGCAATGCAGGTAGGCACTACCTACATTGCTGTGTTCTTTACATTTGAAGCTCACATCACTGATAAATCTCCTCGAAACAAAACCTAAACAGGAAACAATTTATTATGAATTTTGGCTGGAACATAATCACACTCAGGTTCTTACATATAAAATGCATTTGCCTCAATATATAAGCTTAATTATTTCCAATGCTCTTGATCAACTTTCTCATTCTCTACTGCATGCTAGAAAAACATACAGATATTCCCATTCTTAATTGAATATAACATAATTTAACACTAGAAAATAATTTAAAGCTACAAATGATCATAATCATGATCAAATACAAGATCTATGAAAGAAAATATAAAGAACTAGAATAAAAATATTAAAAAAATTCTTCAATGATATTCAAAGTATGGAAGCTAAACCTGTTTTTGCTATGAAAATGACATCTGCTGACATAAACGCGAAATATTCCAACACTGCAATATCGAGGTGGAAAAACAATGCAAAGATACGGGCTAAAACGCCCTTATCAGGCTGTTTATTGTCACCAATTCAAGTTCAGTACGTGTCACTGCAACGACCGCAAGTGACCTGCAGTAATAAGGCTACATATGTACACCACTGCATGGTATACTATATGCAGAAATGTACTTGACACTTAAAAGTATACATACACTCTATCGGTCTCTGAACAAGACAATTTAGAATTAAGAATTAAGAATTGCAAAGTACAGTATGAGCAGCGAAGTACCGAGTTCATCACTAAATTTTGTCTGAAATAGGTGTTCCAAGCACTGGTCACAAACGTCTTACGTGTTGACAAAACCTGTTCAATCTAGCACTGTTGGGCAATAACACCATCTACATACACTCTACATACCATTTTTTTTTTTTTATTTCAGTCGCTACAGACGCCAAACCTGCAGCAGTCGCATCAGCAGTTTCATAAAAACCAGCGCGGAAAAATAAAATCAAAACGTGGATCCCAAGAAAAAGCATATAAACGATGGAGAAAATTAACTCTAAATATCATACCTGAGCTTCTCTACAAACCCTACCGAAATTTTCCTGGCACTGTGCCTGCACTTGCATATTCCTGCAGGCCGAATGTCGCGCCCAATCACCGATGGCCTTTGACGGCATACTTGGCCAATAAACAGGTCTGTGACAAAATATATGGGCTGTGGGCCACGAAGAGTTCTCGCTCTTGTGACACCTCCGCACAGTACACGGAACACGCACGGACAGGATTGGACTCGAACGGCCTACCAGAGACCAAGCAGCTACACAAGCTTTCGGCTTTTTGTTTTGTTGTTCCCGTCAAGTGCCTCGTCGTCCCCGCAGACCACTACGTGACTACACGCCCCTACCTGACCGAAGCAAGGAATTTAATTTCGCGCATGCACGACACAAGATAGGCCGGGGTCATGACAAAAAGGGATTCGCATGAATTGAGCAGACAAATCTGGCACTGGAAGGGGGATCGAATGAGAGTAAAATGTGATCAGCACGCGAGCTTACGTGTGCCTCGACATGCGCCCGTGCATGTGTGAGAAAACTACAAATGGTTTGAAGGAATGAGTGGGAAGGAACCCAAAGGTGTATACATAGTTTTTGTTTGCAGTTCTCCACAGTGTTGGAGTTCTCATGTCGTGGTAGGATGTAGAGAACGATTGTCGCGTTCACAGAATGACAATACACGCTTTTCCCCACCCAACCTTCTATGCGTTCTGACGAGGTGGCAGTGCGTACAGTGCGTCTTATATCAGCGCATGTGTGGCTGGAGAGTACAGCTACAGGGACTCGATCAATATTTGTCCAAATTACGCTCGTTCATCGGTGCTAGCAGCCTTATATTCCGCTCGGCTATTAGGCCACAAAACGTGCCAGCCACTCGACCCGATCTCCACGTATACTATGATTCAACATTTTCACATCCCCTCCTCACCAAGATTTAAACAAACATTCACCATGCACATTATTAGAGAGAATGTCAGTTGTGAACATAATGCAAAATAAAGTTCGTTTCAAAGGGAAATTACAGGGTTTATATGGACGGACGTGTAGTAATACAAGTTCGTGGTTTATGATATCAAACTATATACCAGCTACGGACAGCGAGGGAAGAATTAAAGGAACTTCATATTTTACAGCCCATTCATATTTAGAGTATTATATATTTATAAATATAAGGTTTTTCCTTGCCCACTTCAGTGTCTGCATTGACCTCTGAGTGCTATATGCATTTAAAACATGTCAGCAAGTCGAATTCTTTATAAAACATACATATGTGTGATAAAAGGTAGCCTATTTACATTATGTTAATCACTGGGATACGGGTACTATAGCAAGCTATAGTACCCTCTTCTTCGAAGACTGACGTCACAGATGACGCAGCAGTGCGCCAGTCGTTTATTAATGGGTGCATGTGACCGATAATGGTGTCACCCAGTTCGAGGATACCAGGGAAGCAAATCAACATTCATATTATTCGACCAAGCCCAAGTGGATTAATTAGTACCATAAATTGTATTGGATAACATTCTAAGAACGGAAATAATGTAGTTATCGATCGTGTGCGCACCGCTTGAATGGACAGCCGACACCAAGGCGGGAAATCTCTGACGTCAACAACCTTCGCTGTTTATCGCGGTCCGTATAAACAGTCGTTATTATAATACAAGATGTCGTTAACGCCCAGTGACTTTTGCGAATCACGAAAAGCATTTATCGTTGTTTCACAAAATTCGAAAAAAATAATGACAGGGTTTTCTGAAAGTATATAGGGGAATTCAAAACAGCTTAATATCGAATAAAGCTGCAATGACAATAAAGTTTGACAATGATCGAACAGTTAAGATGGTAAAAGTGCAAAACTTTGCGAAAACGACACACGTCGGTAAAATGGTCAGACACCCACTTGAGGCCTGTCACACATACGTGATATACCACAGTCACATTCACAGTGAGTTAAATATGTGCGCATGATATAGATTTAGGTACATATAATTTTTTCCGAAATTGCCGACGTTAAAACAACATCTTTCGCCAACACTCGCGCATCTTTAAAGGAGAAAATCAAGTCCAGATTTTCCACGAAAAAACAATCCTGTGCAGAATCGAAAAACAAATATTTCAAAACCATAGCTATTATTTGATATCTTTCTAGAGGCGAAGCAGTACGAAGGTCGTGCAGGCGTCTCTTGCTTGATCTCGTAGGGCGAAATTTGAGACTGGTCGAGAGGGTGTCCAAACAAGTTGGTGACAGTAAATTTAAGCCAGTACCGACCTGCGTGGTGTTTACAACTATGTCATTATAGAAAGAAAGAGATCCGGTTGAGTGTTGAAAGAACGATCGCTTGTCATCACTACAATGAGTGGTCATGGGGTCATGGGGTCAGAACTCCTTTCAGGAAACATGAGCTTCGTGTTACGCCCGTTCACGGGACTAGCCGTCAGGAGTTTTCTCTCGTTACTTGCTAAGTCTCCCCTTAACATAATAATCATTGGTTCCCCGCCTTCTTCCTCTTCTAAGTTGAAGTATTTTCCTATTAAACCAGCAACATGCCAGGAATAAGCCAAGCCAAGAGAAAAATAGAGAAATTTATGTCACACTCTCCTTAATTATTCTGTTTATTCCTAGGGGAAAACGGATACCCGAGTGGTTAGAGCACTATAGCGTTCGAACCGGGAGGCATTGGTTCAATACCCGTGCGGCGCAGCATGCTTCCACCTACGACCCAGTTGTCGGGAATGGGCAGCTGACTCTATAGAGGGCTCAGGGAAGTAAGAGAGATATAGAAGCCGCCCTTTACATAAAGCTGGCCCCGAGAAGAATGAGGTTTCTAACACCACACTCCTCAATGTTAAAAAAAAGCTAGGGGACGACGGTCACTTTTTTTTCTATTCTTACTTATTAAGCAGTTTCTTATCCTCGATCTCTGTTTCCCTATGTATATTAACCTTCAAAAAATGTACTCAAAATGCACACGAAGAAAAAAACCTAAAAGAAAATGCAAGGGTATTAAAAACTGTAACAAAAATCCCCCACAAAACTGAAAAAGAACGGTACTTGCATATATAGACAAAAGTGCATCATGCATTGTTTACAGCCAGCTACAGTAAATGTTCATTACACAACAAACATTACAATACAAACGATCTAAAAAAAAAACCAATACTACGATTCAGTCGCATATGCATAAGCGAAAGAAACAGGATGTAAACGATGTAAAAGCCCATCACTATCCCATAATAGTTTATAAAAACTGTACGAGATATAAAGAAGGGTTGATGGAGAGGGGAGAGATTTTAAAGAGCTCTGTAAATAAACCGCTCACTTAGTTGAAATTCTTTTAAAAAGCTATTAAGAACCACTACTCACTAGGAAATGGGGAAAAATCACTTTCTTTTGTTTTACCCCATAAATACACACGAAAGTTGGAACGGCTGCGAAATATCGTCTTGCAGCTACAAAACAGTTTGCTAGTAATTTCGTCTGCATGCTCAGAGCGCCGGCACTGCACACGTAGCTCTGTGGCTCGTGTACGTGCCTTGAACACATTCACTCTGCTTCTGTGGATTTTATTTTGTTACAATGATAATTACCCATATCACTCACTTTTTTTCTAAGTAAATTTTGAAACAGCTCATTTTTCTTTCACAAATATCTAAAGTTAATACTCTTTTAAATGTCACCCACACGCCTTAATAGAGCTTTAATACACGCGCTACAATTAGTAACAAAGTCATGGTGCTCGTCGTGCTAGAAATAACAAACCTATTAAATATTTACAAATATAGAGTTCAGTGGCGCGCGTGCGCACTCACTCACTCACTCACTCGTCAGACATATATTTAATGTTTGAAATCTTGAATGCGGAAAAGTGCACGATTTCAGGAAAACCTGTAAACCAATGCTGAGACAAGCGACACTGTTAGTTGCTGGTAAAAAGTTTCACTGCGTACAATAGTCCTGGAGTCGAAACTTCAGATCAAGTGTCTTCAAGGACGCAATTTATTTATTTATTTTATAAATTTATTATTTTATTAGACGCACACCTACCTGCCATGGCTCCTTGCAGTCAGCGTGTTACGGATGTGCCAATTTCTCGAACTAAGCAGGACATCTCACCTGCTCAAGTCTGCAGTCGCAGAATCAGATCCATCTTCCCTTTCCTGCAGTAAGGTTTTACTGTGTCATAAAAAAAGGTTAACGGTTGTAGCCTAGGGGGTCAATAGTTTCTACCTGAGGCCAGCATAAGAGGATCCGGCTGATAATTTTTTTTTGAGGGGGATGGTGGAGTTGGTGGGGGAGGGGGAGGCCACAGCAGTGATGGAATGAAGTAGACCAGAGACGCACGCGGCGATTTCCGGACACGAATGATAAGTCTAGATTACGTCCGAAAAATGACAAGTGACACGCTTAGCTGGATTGTGTTGTCCACGATTGCAAAAGGTGTCAACTTCGTTAACGTCCATCTTGACGAGTCTGGAAACCTAGAATCATCAGTGACGATAGAACAATACAAAGAAACTATGAAAAAAAAGAAAGAAAACAATTGTTCTTAATGTTGGCATGAAGGACCCACACTTCTTATCGCTGTCACCAACCTCTACCCCAACACATAAATTACAAGTAGTTTCTCTAAACAGAGTGCGAACGCTGCAAGGAAAATAATGAAATACCATTTGCACTTGCAAAATTGCAAAATACATCACACCATTTTTGGACCGAGAAACTAACGGATATTCTGAGCCAGAGAATGTCAACTTTTCATTTTAATACTCTTCAAGACTTTGAGTGTAAACTGTTCTTGTTTTCACCTGAACCAGTGAGTAGCCGACATAACTATGGGCTTATATAATTCTTTTAAGAATCTGTTTGAAAGTATTTGAAATGTTTGAAAAAATTTTGTTTATGAAAATCGTGTGAAAATTTACTCATAATTACATATTCAACATGTGTTAGGAAAACAATGCTCTTTAACCAATGGCCAGGAAATAAAGTTTAACGCAAACAGTACATCCTATTGGTTACAAGAGTAGCCTTGTTATCCTCAAAAAGAGCAATGTAACTACTGGTTGGACTACCTGAAGCAACGTCTGCGCAATTTGACGTCGCCTGCCACGGATGCTCTTGTCCATTATCAGAGGTCACAGGTGTCGAGAGGTTCAGACATTTCCAGTGTCCTGCATCACTTGGAGTGCGAGAAAGTCAGATAAAAAAAGAGGGCCGCGATTGCTACTACGATAACAATTCATCTCACCCACTCGCCCACACGACATCCGCTTCCGTTCCAGCTGTGATAATCACTCTGCAGGAAGTCTTGGAAATATATTACTCAAAATAGTAGAGGCGCCGGTGATCTTTAAGTCGACAGTCTTTGGTGAGCATATTTGATCTTCAATTCTAAGGTCTCAGATTTGTTCAGTACCTTGACCTGTGCTGGTCGTCGGGGCATTGCCCGTTCTTATATCCGCCAGAGAGATTTTTTTTCTTTGTCGGCTCGCGACGGGCTTCGTAAAAGGTGTCATGAAAGATGGTCTTAAACAGCCGGCTACAAGACCAAACCAGATATCCTTGCTTTCTTTTATTTTTTTTTCCAAAGGGTGTTCTTCTGGGCTTACCCGGGAGGTGACCGCAGTCTGTGGAAAGAAAGTCTTTAGTGTTGTGTTCCAGAAGAGAACTTTTTGAACATTTTTTTTTCATGCACTTCATCTTGAATCTCTGGATCTTTTTGTGTCATCAAGCACTGTTCATGCATCACGATCCTAAAGCAAGCGTACTACGAGGGACTTGTACAGTTGGTACTTGGCAGCATTACTTGTGGGGCTACATTTGCCAAAGATGTTTAATTTGGTCAGTGCTACTGTCATGTTGACATTCTGATGTGATTTCAGCTGTGTAGTTGCCATCTTTGGACAGGGTGGCTCTCAAGGACTAAAAGTGTTGACCTTTTTCAGACGTTGTAAGTTTAGGATCGACTCACACGTTGGAATGTTTTCAATGAATGGGCGTGAAACATTGCACTTGCAATGTAGCATTGTAACACCCTTCTCTTTTCACGGTACAAAGGCCACCCGCACCTGGCTTATATGTGTAAGCGATATGGCAGACATCCTTAACGAAAAGATGCTTGTGGTAACCGCTGCGGTTACTGAAAAAAGCAGTGATAGAAAAGGTATGGATGAGGCACAAAAAAGTCGAACCCTTTTGCACTCTCTGTCTCTCTCTCTATATATATATATACTATCTATATAGTGCACGACACACACACACACACACACACACACACACACACACACACACACACACACACACACACACACACACACACACACACACACACACACACACACACACACATACACACACGCAATCAGGATGGGCTTGATTAAAAAAAGGGTAATTTTGCCCTCACCGATATATAAAAAAAAAATCCTTCCTCTCAGAGCACGATTGCATTTTGAAGTTGTAATTTGAAAATAAAAGGGAGCCTACTATATTCCAGCAATCTGAATGGTACAACCTATGCAGTCTAGGTCATGTCAGAAAAGTCTTTGTTCGGAATAGAACAGTCCTTTCCTTGCGAACCTGGGTTCAAGGCCCCGAGCGAGCCGATCACAGCGTGTGAGTCGCCCATTATGTAGAGATTTGCTTTGCTCTCACCCGTATGTTGACCATGTCTTTGATTTAGTCAGTGCTGGTCGTCATCTTAATAGTCAGTTATTAGTAGTAGTAGTAGTAGTACAGAGCCATGAGCATGCCCATAAGGCTGAGATATGGCGCTATGTAAGTGTACTTAATTCTTACGTCCATGAGATCAATGTTGTCTGCTAAGCACTAGCTTCATACGAGCCACTATCTATTGATAAGGAAGTATGGTGGTCATGGAGAAATTCTTCCATGATTTTCTACTACCAAATGTTTAATATTATATGCAAGAGAAAGACCACCTTTGACGGCCATCTCTTTTTGTCTAAAATATCTCTTCTAGTTAGTTGTTGATGAGCACTATTTTGCTTGAGTTATTGTAAATCGCCTCATTAACTTGAGTCAGGCGGTCTTCTGTGTTGAATCTGACACTCCACTGCTATTCATGAAAGACTGTAAAATGCTTTCTTATGGTCGATGAAGTTGTATAAATGATTCTGGTAGTGTTGCAAGGAATGTGGAAGAAATCTATATGCAAGAGGAAGCGAAGCAAGGGACAGTCAGCCAGCTTGTGACGTCAGTGGCGGCGAAGTAGACCGTTTGATATAAGGGAGCGATAAACAAAGTTGTGGTGACGTTTAGGTTTTCGTCCTATTTTGTATTTCTGTCTCCAGGTCTCCACTGCTGTTGTGACCTTTAAATTGTTTTGAGTCGTATACGAGCGCCACTCATATAGAGAATGGTTGTTGAAGGAGAGAGAGAAGAGAATGGCAAGAGAAACAGCAGTGCATTCATATATTTTGTACAGGCCCATAGGAATGGGCATCGTTATGCCCTCATACACACACACACACACACACACATTGACAAACGAGTCAGCTGCCGCATCTATCCATGTGCTCCCACCAACGCCAGGTGCCAGGCAAGGGTCGACTGACTGACTGACACGCACTTTCTTTACTAATGAGCGATTACTTAACAGTATATATTATCTTTATTGTTCATTCATCAACTGATTTACTTAGGGAGTAGTACGGAGTTGTGATAGAACGCAATGGGTTGGACAATAAAAATAGATATCACAGAACAGGAAGTACCAATACATAACACCCAAGACGTTTCCGTCTGTGCAGAGGACTGGAATAATCAACATGCTTGGGAGAAAGGCTGCCAGTAACTAATTCTGGGTCCCCAGTCTCAGAAAAAAATTCTCGTGGGCTTTTAACAGCACAGGAACATAAACACACTTTCAGGATCGCTCTGCGATGACACTTGATTGTAGCTGCTAAGAAGGAAGCGCAAGGATATAATGCCTGACCTCTAGGTGGTTGTCTTTCACAACAAAAGTGTACGGGTACATGGCGCGACTGCTTCTATCTGTCGCTTAGTCCTTCTTTTTATCTTGAGCAGACGACTCCCGGGGCTTGGTGACGTCGACATGGAGCAGACGGTCACACAATGTGGCGAGAAAGCATCCGAGGAAAGGACCGGCCCAGTAGACGGCGAAGTGCTCCCAGTACCGAGTGCTCCCACACCCCAGCGTGTGGCCGGACGCCATGGCTGGGTTGAAGTACATTCCCGTTGTGTGAAGTCCTGTATGAAGACCAACGGAGACGCGAAGTTAGAAGATAGGCCTGCTTTGTGGAACCTGCAGCACGCATGCACATACGCACACACGCCTTAACGAACGCGCGCGCACGCACACACACACACACAGAGGCATGCATGCGCACACGAATACAGGGGAGATGCGCTGTGACCGGTCGGTTAGTGCTCTAAGGTTTGCAACTGAAGGTTGCCAGATAGAGTGGTTCAGCAGGAAAATCCTGTCCCTCTTCCCCACTTTGTCTCCCTCAGTCCCTCAACCTCCCAAGGGGAAAAAAGAGTCGAATAAAGAGGGCTGGAAGCTGCCTTTACAAAGTTGTGTCCTAGACATGCTGGACCACTTGCAGCTTACTATCTCTACGGGCGTTAGGCTGTGGGATATTTCGCCATTTTACTGGAAAAGGTCCGTGATGAACTGTACGTAAATAAACTGTAAACTGTAAACCCATACTCCCAGCCAAACACACATCCTCTCGTCTCCGACTGACCATAAACGATCATGAGCGCTGCGTTGAGGTACTTGATAAACTCGTCCAGAATGCCCAGTGAGGAGACGGTCTGGAGCCCCAGCCACGTATCACTCAGCGTGGCAGCACCTTCGATTATCATTCCGGTCAGCAAGGTTACCTGAAGATCGCTCGAGCATTCTAGCTCGTAATAGCGCTCGTGGTGGTCTTCGATGAGATCCAAGGACCAGATGAGCCGAGCAAGGCGATAGGAAGCTAGTCCAGCCAATGACATTACTGCTATCTTCACAATGGCCAGCTTCCAGGACAAATGACCTACGGAATAGTATTGGAAGCGGACACACAGAGAAAAAAATACAATTAAATAGGCACACATCATCAAACATCAAACGTTACTTGGTCGTTATAATGCATTACGCAGTTTAATTACACTTACACAATGTAAGAATTCTTTGAGAGTACATTCCAACATCAGAAACCGGATATAACCTTTATATGTTACTTTCAACTTGTCTGAAAGACGCCATTAGCTTTTTGGTCAGAAAATAATCTAGATATAAACCTAAGTTTGGTCAAAGAAAAACATCTGGGAAGAAATTTTTCAATCGTATGGAAAAATGGATATAATTTATAAGATTTTCAATGCAGGCAGATGATTTCACTGCAATATCGTTGAGGTGACAGCTTGGAAATCTTTAGCAAGCAAACTTGGATGATACTGATAACTACTGCTAGTTGTCAGAGCTGTCCATTGAACGTAAGCTTCTGTAAATTTCTGCATAGCGTTTAGGAAAGCGTTGCCTTCGTCTAATACCAGAATAATCTTGCTCGTGGAAGCTTCAGGATAGTGCAGCTGTGAAAACAGTAGCTATAATTACCTAGCAGCCATTCATGAAACGCTTTCACTGGACTGTCGAAGCCGTCGCCGAAGGTCCTGCTGCAGACGTAAAGCTGGCCAATGATGGCCACCGCCAGCCAGAAGTTGCCATAGTGCTTGACTACAAAGTTGTTCTCGAAGAAGTAGGCGCACGCCTCCATGGTACACAAGAAGTCCAGCACGTGGCCGCGCACGTTGACGGATACCAGGAGGCGTGTGAGCGCGCGCAGAACCACGCCGGTGGCCATGTTGATGAAAAAGAAGACGAGGGACGCCACGTAGGGGGGAACGTAGACCGTGTCTGGCTCCCTGCCCAGTGCTAGCAGCCACAGTAATCTCCAATCCATTGTCTGCAAAATCATCATCATCATCTGGAGAGAACGCTGTGTGTTTTTATTTATTTATTTGCTATTGGATTAAAATTTCATAACCTGCTGCCGGGAAAGTGAAAGATAAAAGGACGGGGAAGGATGGTGAATGGAACATTTAGAGACAGGAGCCATTTTGAGGATGAAAGCGAGGCACAGGTTGTTTTATACTTTCCATATAGTTATGAAGGGGGACGATTTGCTTTTAATGATTTAGAGATGTCCGAATGACTAAAGACTGTGTTTTCTTGTTTGTTTGTTTTTTACTTCATTTAGTTGTTCATCTTTTATAATGTACATGCAGGACACAAATTTCGTTCCAAATGACAGGTTCTTTGAGCTGCAGAAGCTGTTTTCTGCTCTGATCCTATCCCATTAATGAAACGTTTCAGTGCCTTTGATTTGCTCACATGCATCTTCATTCCTATTGAATAGAAAGTTGTTAATTCCAGCCCAAGCTTCTGCGGTAAGGATGAATGGTTGCAGACACAGCAAGCCTGTAAAAGCGGGTTCCCGGTCGATTCGACTAGGGTCGTTTCGTCTAACGGTCGAGACGCATGAAATGCTATAGGACGCATGAAATAGAAACAAATTGAAGTGATTTGAATGTTAATAAACGATTTGAATGTATCATGTGAATAGTGCTAATTGTTGCGTTAAGCAATCAGGCTCCACACGTTCCACCCTCGCATGCACGCTCTCAACCACACAGACTCTACAAGCACTCAAACGCCCGATGCCGGCAACGCATCCAACCGTCCCTCAGTGTAAAAATTGACGCGCACACGTGGGAACAGCAAAAAAAACACGCGTTTATTAAAGATGGAAGAAAATTGTAAGAGAGAAGAGGAAAGGACGAACAATGCCAAAAATAATGTCAAGATAACACACACAATTAAAAACGTCCCTGCAGAATGAACAAATTAATGGAAACCCGCGCAGCCCAGCGCCGTACAGGGGTGCAACCACACGCAGGGCGGGTACAACATTAAGACAACCCCCCTCCCCGATCACTGTCTGGGCCAACACGCGCGGCAAATAATAATAATAATAATAAAAAGTAACTAGACGAGCGAGAGACGCCCGGGTAAAGGCTAAGCACTAACTGGTAACCTTGCCGGCAATGACGTAAAAAGAAGAAATTGCGTCAGACCGCGGTGATGTAGAAATTCTCCCCCCTCCAATTACCTCCTTCCGCCCCCGTTTCTAAAGGCAGGATGCGACACGTGACACTAAAATTCAAAATAATGATTTGAATCCATGATACAGTTTAACTGTAAATAATTCACAATATTACCGTAAACTCGTAAAGTCTAACTGTATGAGAGATGCGCTATAGCACGCAGATAATTCAAATCACTTCAATTTTTTTCCATTTCATGCGTCCTATAGTATAGACGACTGGACCGTTAGACCACAAGTATTACACGTCCGTGGTTAGACGAAACGACTTAGTCGAGCCGACCTTAGTCGAACTGACCCTAGTCGAACCGAGCGTAAGACGAAACGACTTAGTCGAACTGACCCTAGTCGAACCGAGCGTTAGACGTAACGATTTAGTCGAACTGACCCTAGTCGAATTGACCAGTTACCGTAAAAGCGGCAGGCGGTACCACACTGATGAACTCATTTGAGTGTGACTTTACTAGTCCTCGTTGTGTACGCGCAGTGAGTCCGTTATATAGTAGGGAAATGCGGTATCTATAAATGTAAGAATAGAAAGTTGTTTGAATAGAACACTAGCTAAACAATAACATGCTGTGATACACAAAACTCAGCTATTAACCGACGGGTTAAGGAATACACAGGCAATGAAATTTAAGGTAAGAAATTAAATATAAACGAATTTTTTTAAACATACAATGTGTTGCGTTGGTGCATAATGGTAGCAAAATTACCACAAAAGATAACGTAAAGAAGTTTTAATCAACTAATGTTTCCAGCAAACGTGTGCGACAAGCTGTTATCCATTTCTGTGTTCTAACATGTACACACCATCGCTTCTCCCCTATTTATTTCAGGCCATCTCTATATTTGTTATTATTTAAGCATTATTTGCTATGTGGAAGCAATATGGGAATGTGCATGTGCTATATACTCTACTGGATTTTGAGGTGGGCCATTTTATACCTGCTGGAGACAAACGGTTTTGACAAAGAAAAAAAGTATCTATATATATCCGACTGAAAACCGGATAGAAACTCAGTACAGCGACACCGAAGTCCACGAAGATTAAGGGACACAATAAGCTTTTCATGCTTTAAGCTGTTGCCTCCCTTAGATATTCCGATTTTTGCGGCGAAGGATTATCGAATAGGAACAGCTGCACTAGTCTGGCTGAATGTCTTCTCCTAAAGAAAAACAAGGCACCCGCCAATATTTTGCAAGAGATGGTTGCGAAGGGTCGATGTGATCCAGATCCAACCATGTAATCACTTTCTTGCGACGAGCTGCCGAGTTCTTGTTACGAAGGTAGCAGTTTTACAGAGCATTTGTGAATTTTCGAAAATCACAGTGTTTTCGAGCAAGGAAGTAATTTTGCAGCAGTAATTCCTATTCAAGTGGTGCCTCGAGGGACAAAAATGGTTGGTTTGTTGGTTTATATAATGATAAGAAAGTACTTCCGCCAAGACATGATTTCCCACCATCGGTGAAGGGGTGTGAATACTAGGGTACCTGGCGAAAAAAAAAACCCCACCAAAAACACCCAACGTCAGCCCTGTGATAAAAACCGATCTCATGTCCATAAAGCGCACCCCGAGACAAGATTTAAACATTTACCTTACAATTATCAACGTGTTTGTGATAGGCAAAAGCTTTACTTGTGTGGTAGTGACTGTCATTGACGATCCTGCCAATTAATTAACTACAAGAAGTTGATGTCATGGTTCCGGGTTCAAAAGTTTCAGCGGTCATACTGCTAAACGTATTCCTTGAGGTAGAAGATGGGGAGTAAAGTTTACGCCTGCGCAGGATACGGATGTTGTTGAGAGTTTTGAGTTTTGAGAATTTAGACAGAATTTTATTTTTCTAGAAATTGACAGCTTTTTGTGTGCTTTCTCCACATATTCCCAGGTTCACAACCTTAAGGTGGGTTCCACTCAGTTGAAAGTAAGGAGGCAGGATGTAAGAGTAATGGAAAAGAAGACTCGTCGGTTCAGGCATAGCCATCAGTTAAAAGTGTCCTTCCTCCAGGAGAATGCACGTTGAAAGGGAGAGCAGCCCGCTTTACGGGAGCAACGCGTCCACTTACTTTGAGGTACACTAAGTGAAGAAAGAAATCTTTTCTTTAAGAATGCGATGATATATTTTATATTGGACAATGGAAGAAACATCTTGAGTAATACGAGCAAGGAAACAGATCGTGTGATAAAGGAGATGTGTGGTAATGTTTTTGTTATTTGTTGCTGTGTGGTTCTTTGTAACTTTTTGTAAGTCCCCACTGTTTGTCGGAACCTCACCAAATTTGACAAGAATAATCCTTTCGCCTACAGGAAGGTTGTTAACTAGTTGGGATTATGGTACTTTGCTCCGGAGCATTTTTGCCTTTATTGCTTATTTTCTGTGTTCTAAGATGTTATCGGTGGCGCCAAAAAGGAAAGAAGAAAAGTTTATTACAGAGAAGAAATTGCGATATAAATTAATTACACTTGCACAGCATTGTAATTTGAGACGGTACCGAAGAGCGAGAGAGAGACTTTGCCCCCCGCTACCGAAAGTGAACAATATAACCACAGTTTAGAGAGTTATATCAGAAATTAAAAAAAATTCACGTATCCACATAAACAACATTGCAAAGGCTTATGCACAGAATAAGTCTGAATCAAGCAGGCACTTAGTAAGTCTGAATCAAAGGGCTACGTAGTTCATAGTTTCAGGTCTTGTTAGGGGATGCAAAGAGCAGAACCTCTAGTAAAGATGAAGCATTTGACGTGAGCATCCATCGCTGTTTTAACATCTCGTCCCGCGTGTCTCCTGGGAGCCTGTTACAGATGGGCTTGAACTGTTTGTTAAAGAGGCGATAACCCTGGGCTTGCCAGAGGAAGCACGAAAGGATGGGGACGGACCAGAACAGGGAGTGGGGGGATTTAAACGGTTGTCGATGGGGTTTTTTCCCTCCCCAATCTCCTTGGGGTGATTTGTATTTGGAACCGATCAAAAGATCGCACATGGCAGACGTAGGTAGAAAAAATGTGTGTGGGCTCATGGGAAACTGCTGGGAACCCCGTGCTGACGTCACGACTAGGCGCAGCGTGCGCACGTACATGAATGGGCGCATGCGCTCTCCCAGCGACTGTCTGGCGCGTGCGGCTTTGGTGTCTGCTTTCCGTGCGACCTACAGAACCCGGAGATGTTAGCACCTGAGCACGAAGTCAATCATTTACTCGTTTTTCTTTCTTCCTATCTTTTTTGAAATTTGTTTTTTCCCCGTTTCCTTTTTTTTTTTTTTGACCATCTTATTTCTTTCTTTATGTCGAGAATTATATCACTGTGTACGATTGTGAGTGCACAAGCCTTTACTTATTCTGTGAGCGTGCGTGCGTTAGTTTGTGTGTGTGTGTGCACACTCACGCGCACATACATAATTATGCGCCTTTTACATGAATGTTGCGTTCATCTTGTATAATTCATCAAACATCTGAACAGTGGAGATCGGAGGAAGAAGAGATTGTAATCAGCTGATGGAATGATCACAGTGGGGAAAAAAGTCCCAGCCGAGAAGGAAATCATTTCCTGCAGCGTCATCAGAGCAAGATGCAGATTGAGTACCCATCTAGTGGCGCGGCAATCGGCAGCGCTAATTCTAGCTACATCGAAGGTGTTGCATGTGTTTTTCTCTGTATGTGTGCATGTCAGCGGTGTATTTTTATGGGTTGGGCACAGTTTGCTTGGTTGTTTGATTGTTTATTTTTGACATCTACTCGTTTCCGCTACCGTGCGTTACCATGACAATGTGTTTGTACTTTACGACACGCCGACCGGCACCATGGAGTGAACAGCACACAGTGATCAAGGTGCAGCAACAGGCCCGTTCAAAGGCTGCAGCTGGAGGCACAGGTCCCATTGATGAGAGGTCCCAGATGTAGACGCGATTACTATCAAACGGTTTTAGATAAATCTGCCTATATTAAAAAAAAAGATTTTGACCAAGATTTTATTATATATTTGTATTTGACGAAAACCACAATGAAAAACATTGTTTATATAGTTGGGGGAGGTTTTCTTTCCTTCTGATGCAATAGTCACATTGTTCAATAGTTTAAGGTGTTCCACAGAATATTCTAGTGACTTTCGAGAAATATCATCTTGATTTGTGAAGCTTCCTTAGTGCACGTTGCGACGCATGTGCAGCGTGCCCAGGCAGCCTTTTTTCTATGTTTTTTTTTTGGGGGGGGGGGATAAGGAAGGGAATACTCCGAGTAATGTCGGCTGCTTGCAATAGGACACCGGAATAGTTGATTCAAAGTTGATTCAGTGCACCAGAGCGTTCTGGCAAAGCTCAGTGTTTTGCAATTTCAAGTAAATAGGATGCAGGAAGAATCCCCCTATTGGCACAGTCCATACAGTTGCTGCAATGCCGACAGCTGGCGTCCAACGGGCGGTGCACACCACGCTGTTAGCTAACAACTAGCTGGGTGGCTAACGTAGCAGTCAGCTAAACTGCTAATTTTTTTTAAACAAACTTTTAAGCTGACTGCAATAGGCGCTAGTATCCAGCTAGAGGGACTGTGCACACGGCGCCTGGTATATACAGCAAAGTGATTTTTTAGGTGCGCCATGCGCGTCTGGGCTTTTTCTCTC